>JASDQU010241991.1:200699-216940 GCA_032191745.1 Picea mariana
TTTTGAAATCACACCATTTTCCAATGTCCTTCTTTGTCTTCCCGTGACCCTTCTTTTCCCGTGCCTTGGACTGGTTTTCGAGAGACTATTTGTTAGGGTCGTCTTTGTCATACTTTGGTTGTTGTAGATTTGCAGATTCAAACTCCTGTTTGTTCTGGTGCTTAAATATATGCTCTATTTTAACAACATATCGATAAGCATCACCGAGTGATGAGATGTCCAAAAAATCCATTTCAGTTTGGATGTATCTGTGTAGAGCCCCACATTATTTTATAACCAAATGTTGTTTAGAGTCTTTGATACCCAGCTTGGTGCACAAGGTATGAAAGGTATTGGTGAAATCCATAACTACTTGGCCCCTCTCTTGCCGCAATGTGGTCCATCTCATGTACTGGTCCTCATAGTTTCCAACAGGGTAATATTGTTCCTTTACCGCATCCACAAAAAAATCCCAAGTGGGCTTGACCCCATATATTCCAGACTCCTCTGTGGAACTTTGATCCCAGTAAGTTTCCCACCAATGTTTGACATGGGGGAGAGATTTAAGGAGTGTGAAGGTGATCTTTTCCCTGTCGAAAAAATTATGAACAGAGAAATAACCTTACAACATATTTAACCATTTGTTTAGGGCATCCGCATCTATCTGACCTTCAAATATGGGAATATCAAAATTAACTTGTGCCTTGAAAGGCGAGGTGATTCCAAAGTGGTGGTTTGATGAAGATGCGTCTGTTACTATCGGCAGGCATTGAAGGATGTGGGAAAAATTCTCCATCATTTCGTCCCTCTGTCGCGTAAAATCTTTCTCAAGCAACAAATTTATAGGATTGTCTTCTCCGTCGTTTTTCTTTTCTTCTGCCATTGAGGGTTTCTTGGAAATGCGAGAAAGATTGTATTCAAGAGAGACAAGCTCAGGACCCAACTTGATATACTCGGACCTCGTCGGGGACATGCACTAAAAAAAATGATCAAGAGCAACTTTCTCTAATACCACTAATCCAGATTATTTTCGACATGAAATGAGAGCGGAGATATAATAAAGAAATGCATAGAGATATCACAGATATTCAATAATATAACATAAATTTATCAGAGATGCAACCATAAACACAGATATACAGTAATACATGATTTCTATTAATGAAATAAATGTATAGAGACTGTAAAAATACAGAGTGAAAGACTCGCTAGAATGGTGGCATCTTATCTCCGAGAAGAGATGTGACGGCTACTCACATTTGCAAGAAGCTAATTACAATGAGGCTCTGAAGGCATTTTTACAATAAACAGGAATTCCAAAAATCATAGACATCCAAAAACCTAACCCTAGGAGATGAAGCGCCAAAATTCATGTGGGCCCCGTTTTGGTAAGTTAGTACATCAACTTCCCAGGGTCGTAACTTTTGCATACGCTCTTCATTTTAGGCGTATGATAGCCTGTTGGAAAGGTATCGTCGAGGAGATTCATTTTGGGGGCTCAATCATTTCTTTAAATTTCATTGAGAAGATCGATCCTGAAAAATCTTCATTTAGGCCCTCAAAATGGCCCCAGAAGTTAAAAACTACTAAAAATAGTAAATTGCCAAAATTGCCAGAAAAATGTTTTGAGCTAGCTGGAAAAGATGGGTGGCCACCGATATCCACCTAGATCAGGTGAATTGTGATATTTTGGATGGAGGCTACTTTGTAGCCTCGCATCCCCTTTTCAACGTTGTTGTATGTATCCTTGATCTTTTGTGCTAATGCACGATCTGTGGCTTTTCCTGGATAGAACTCCTACGGGTCGGGTCCTTGCATACTTATTCCAGTGATCCTATGGATCAACGTTGGATCAAATGTGATATGGTGGTGTAGCCATAAGTAGCCACCATGGTAACATGAAAGGAGTAGCTTGACACAGGCATTGACTTCCTAGTGCCTTCCGAAGTATGGTATTTTCATTACATTTAACAGGGTGGACTGCACGAGGTTCATCGTCCACAACTAGGAGATTATCTTTGAGTTATTTCCCTTCATCCTGGTCAAGTATTTATATGGGGTAATCATACTATAGTTCTTGCGTTCTCCAAGGTTGAATTCATTGAACTTCAACACTGTGATCTTGTCCTGTTGCGCTCGAATTGTGTGTATCCCCTTCGGGAGGTACGCAGTAACCATGGTGTACTCAAAATATCTTGGAACACTAACTCGAATCACCGCGTCAGGAAGAGGTGGGATGTAGTTGGGCAATATGGTCGGGATCAACTTTGCATTTTCTAGGTCGTTTCTGTGTTTGGTTCTCTTTTCTGCTAATGGTAGGGATGGTCCGGCTCTGTGAGTAGTTGACGAAGAGGCTTGCAATCCTCTCATCGATGATGCTTGTACACCCATCGACATCACTCTTTCAGACATGGCTCTCTCATTCATGAGGTCGATGAGTAATTCCTTCATATACTCTTTGAGTGCATTAAGTTATTCGAACATAGACGCTCATGGTTGAATATATCGAGTTTGAAGAGTAACTGCTCAATGCAATGGGATAGATCAATAGCACGATGATCACTATGCAAAATCAACTATTTTACGAGCTCAAATAGTCACGGTTGGAAAAAGTGTTCTCGTTGCGTGGCGCGACAAGATAAATAGATAACTTGGCAACAAATCTCTTGCAATGGGTGAGAAGCCTTCATTAACTCAATTCTATCCATTATGGCATGGTCCCAACGGTCTGGTGGAAAAATTTTTGACCATAAATGCCTTTCTACCCATTCGGGTCGTCGGTCGAACAGTTATACTGTTCCAAACAACTATATTGCTTCGTCATGGAAAAGTGCCATGTGACGCAGTTCTGATATCTCGGAGAAGTTCCAATTTTGGAAATTTTCCTTCTGTGAAGTTCCCTCTTGAACCTTCTGTAATTTTTCGATCTTAGCTCTCTTCTTACCTAGTTTTCTAGCCTTCTTTTTGGTGAGCTTCGTCTCATAATTCCTTTTTTCATTCTGATTCTTATCTTCTTTTGGAAGATTAACTTCGCATTGTTGAGATTCTTTCCTAGAAATCAGGGGTAATACCTCATCTGTATCTGGAATAGGTACTTCAGTCTTATGTGGGTCTTCTAGTGTTCTTCCCACTTCGACATCCAAGTCTTTGGTTTTAATTAGCTTTTCTCGGTTCTCCTTTTCTTCAATCAAGTGTGTGATCCTCCTAGTCATGGAATGTTTCAACTCTTGCTTCGTTTGTTCTAAGACTTATTCTTCTTTCCTTCTGGCCTGATCTCCTTCAATCCAAGGTTTTCCTAGTAACATAGAAAATGAAGCATTGTTCTCAATAAATTTAACAACTTCAAATTCTTCCTCTAACAAAGTTCCATGAGCACTCATAGATATCTGGGTAAGTCTTCCACATAGGGTTATCAACTTTCCTCTGAATAATCATATTCCTCCTAATGAAGAAATCATAGCAGGCTCCCCTGAAAGTTTCGAAGTTCTTTCTGTCATGATATTCACCTATGTTTCCTTATCCAGAACAAAGTCAATGTCAAAGTCTCCTATTCTTGTTTCAATGCACTCTTTTTCTTTGATGATCTCTGATAAACTAAGATGTCGATGGTCATTCAGGGTTTCTTTCATTTGTAGCAATAATTTTTCTGATTCTTGTTGGAGTTCTTCCATAATCTCAGTTGCTTGACCTTTCTCATGGTCTTCTTGTCTCATATTCATCCTTTCAACCTTAGGAATCATTCTAGGGAAATCTAATACTTCATGGTCCATAGCTCTACAGTAAAGACAACTAGATCTTCTACCAGGCCATTCCTTAGCCAAATGTCCCGGTCTTCTGCAACTGTAACAAAGGGTTAATCCTCTATTTCTCTTAAATGATCCCCAACCTCTCTTGTATTGCGTGCTAGGATCATGGTAGCTAACCTGCAACAAATTCTTTCTAGGGTCCTGCATCCAATTGTTAGTCCAAACATTCTCTCTATGCATAGGTATAACATATCTTTCACTATTCTTATCAGATTTACTCATATCAAATCTTCTTTCTTCTATCAGTGCCCTACTTTTCAAGCTAGGAAAAATCTTATCAAACATACATAGATTCATACTCTAGAAACAAAAATTTCCACTTATCTTATCTTTAGCAGAGCACAAAGCTTCTAGATCTAAAAATTTTCACTATTCTTACCTCTATCAGAGCACAAAGCGTTCATATATTACCTCTTTTCTTCAGATCCGACCTCTTTTCTTAGCAGAGAGCTTCACAGATCAAGTAGAATACTGCGCACTAGAGTGACAGATCTATGCACAGAGCTTTCACAATTTCAGGTCAGATCTTCACACAAAGCTTCTTTTTCCTCAGTTCCTATTAATCACAGTTTAAGGTTGGATCTTTGCACAAAGATTCTTTTTCCTCAGTTCCCATAAATCACAGTTTCAGGTCCCGAAAATGGAACCATTTGTTGGCATAGGGGCAGACCCAGGGTTCAATGCTACAACAAAGCACCAACAAAACCATAACTACCGACCCTTTCGGCAACACCTTCGAAGCAGATGAAGTCTCACCCGAGGTATAGGCAGGGGTGGTTGCAAGACTTAGATGTCTGCAACCCTAGATGGGAGATAGATTTGTGATTCTAACACTTAACAAAGCACTCAACAGTTAACATTCATCAATATCCAGTCTTAGTTACAACGCAGTTAAAACCTAATTACAGAGTATCACAATATTCATTCAGATCTAAGGTACTTAAGCACTAAGCATATGTACATAAGTCATATCTAACATCCATCCATATTATTAAGCATTAAGCATCAACAATTCTATCCATCGTTCATCTATATTAAAGCTCTAATCAAATAAACATATAAACACATCAATACATCACACAAAACATAGAAACAAAACATGTACATGGTTCACCTCCACCCTGAGGCTATGTCCATCAATTCTTCTCTTCTTTATTATCTTTGGTCAAGCTTCTTACAGGCACATAGCATCCAAGTTCCACTCCGTAGAAGACAGGAGATCTATGCGCACTCCACTGGATCCTCCTTCTTCTAGCTAGGGTACAACACCAAGCCTTCACATAGTCTCTTATAGTTACTTTCACTAGCCTTGCAAGCCTCACACAGTATGCACAAAGCACTTACAACTCTTCATCACATAGATCGAACTCTATCACTTAGCACACCGACCTACTAGGTCTCCCAATCTCTCTCTTACATCGCCTAACTACTTATTTATACATTAAAAAATAGGCCTAAACATGGGTAAACCCATGGGCCAACATCCCATACCCATTACATAATCCTGAATCCCAAAAAGGGCCCTAAAAGGGGCCAAGATCCCATGATCTCTGCTTCGTCTTACGCTCCGCCTTCGACAGCCTATCAAAGTCCCAAAATTAGGTCAAACATGACCAATAATCCTCAAAAATTGGTCAAGGGCCAACAATAGGTCTCAAATAATGGCATGCGGAGTTATACTTCGATCTGAAGAATACTACAATGATGAAATGCACAAATGATTAACAGGAATAAATGTGTAGTAATTTTGCAACCCGAATGCAGGAGACATAGTTGCATGACAACAGATCTTGTTTGTTCTATTTTTGTTTCCGTCCCGAGGGTTAGGGTATTCAAGGGTTATATAGAAAAGGGTTTGCCCTATGCTATATCTCTCTGATATACATGTGGGGTCCAATAGTAGTACTTGGCCTAATATCTTAGGACACCAACTAAGGAGGCTATACCATGCCGTCAGTCGTACTACCCGACTATCTAGGTTCTAGAGAGTATCTTCCTGAGTGTTGTTATCGGTGGCACTATAGAAGTTAGGCAACCGATCGGTTTATCTATAGAGGGCCTAAGGAGATCTAGGCTGATCCGTATACAATTGTTGTATGATGCACTACCACTTGAAGGGGTACCAACAAGGGTTACAAGGGTGGCCAACAGACGTGTGCTTAAGTATCACTTGTATTTCCTACGTGTATGAATCCCCAACCGTGGGTTTATGCATGTAATGACAAATCTTTTTAGCTTAAATATGTCGGCATATGTCTCTACCATGAAAAAAATTTAACCCACAATTTTCTGTCGAGGAAGGTGCTTTGATACCACTTGTAATATTCCATATATAAAATAGTATGCAAAACAGAAATAATTATCTAGAAATGGAAGATAAACAATGATATAACCAGAACAACACCACAATAATACCAAAATAATACCAGAATAACACCAAAAAGAGCACTTTGATTACTGAGATAAATGTTCACTTGTCTCTTCGAGGGGGCAACCTCCAACAAAGCATAGCTCTATCAAAATAATATCGAAGACAAAACTTCTCATACCCTCGACTCCTATTTATAATAAATATTTATATCAAAAGAACCATCTAGAGGAATATCCTTCTAGAAGTGGAAGATTCTATTAGGTCTTCTTACATTTGAATTATTCTTCCTTATTAATAGGACTTATTAATATTGACCTTTATTACATGGAAACATATTATTCTACCTACATGAGGGGTTAGGTACCTAACACAATCGCGTGATGACCTCTGCTAAGATCAAGTTATTTTGACTATCGCTATCAATAATGAAATGAAGCAGAGCCCTCTTTACCCACATCTGTGAGTGAAAAAGGTGTTCCCCTTCCTCTGGTTCTTCTGGTTCGCTTGGCTGGACTTTGGTGGTAGAGACAATGGCACTGCGTTCAACATCGATAATCTGATTCCATCCTTTTGGATTTGATTCAGAGTCAAAATTGACCTCGGACTCAGACACCTTCAACTCGGACATAAGTGACTGCTTGGAGTGACATTCTTCAGTGTTGTGACAAGGGATTTTATGGTATTCACACCATCTTCCCGTGTCCTTCTTTGTCTTTTCATTTCCCTTCTTGTGTTGTAGCTTGGGCTAGTTATCTTGAGAGTGGCCATCTTTTCTCTGTCCCTTTATGTGTGGATTGGGGTCACGCCTTTGTCCTACTTCGTTTATGAGGAGTTTGCAGATCCAAACTCTCACCTCTTCTGCTTAAATTTCTACTCGATCTTGAAAGCATATCTATAAGTTGTACCCAATGAGGTGATGTCTAGAAACTCAATTTCTATTTGAATGTATTTATGAAAAAAATTGCGGTATTTGAGAATCAGATGTCGCTCAAAGTCTTTGATACCCAATATGGTGTGCAGGGTATGGAAAATATTGGTGAAATCTGGTACTGTCTGGTCCCTTTCTTGATGCAGGGTGGTCCATCGGGTGTATTGGTCCTCATAGCTTCCAACCAGGTAGTAGTGTTCTTTAATGGCATCCTGGAAGGAATCCCATGGAGGGGAAACCACAAATATTGCAGATTCCTCTATGGTCCTTTGCTCAGAGTAAGTATCCCACCAGACCTTAACATGAGGGATGACCTTGAGGAGTGAAAAAGTAATATTTTCCCTATCCTAAAAATTGTGGACTGAAAAATAACCTTCGAGCAGATTCAACCATTTATCTACAACATCCACATCTATTAGTCCTTCAAATAATGTAATATCAAAAATTACTTGTACCTTAAAGGGGGTTTCATGGCCACTTGATGAAGATGCTTCTCTTGTGGGCAGTCTTTGAAGGATCTGCGCAAAGTTATCCATCATTTTGTTCCTTTGTCATGCGAGGGCTTCCTCAAGAAACATTTTAAAAGGATATCCTGCTCCATCATCTTTCCTTTTGTCCCCCATGGGTTGTTTTTTGGATCAGTGTGACCGATCTTGCAATGGATCGATTGGTTCGAGTCCCAACTTCTTGTACCCATATATTGTCAAGGACATGCACAAATAAAAATAAATGAAGAGCAAACCGCTTTGCTACCACTGATCCGGATTTAGGAGCAAAACGAACTAATTAACAGAATGAATACAGTAAACACAGAGATATGAATAAAAACACAGATATCCAGTGAACAATATCTTCTACTGAATAAATGAAATAGGATGAAACTGTAAAACTACAGAAATGAAACACTTGCTCGAATGGTGGTAGCTATATTTGAGAAGAGATGTGGTTGCTACGTGCATCCATATGAGAATAATGATTACCATGAGATTCCAGAGGCCTTTTTGATATTACTCATGAATTCCAAAACCCTAGAAATCCAAAAACCTAACCCTAAGAGATGAAACTCCAAACGTTATGTGGGCTCCTATGATTAATTTGCTACCTCAACTTCTTAGCGTCGTAACTTTTGCATACAACCTATGTTTTAGGCACGTGATAACCCGTTAGAAAGGTATTTCAGAGAACTACACATTACGCCATCAAACTCTAATTCTGTCTACAGTTTTACTTTGGCGAGCCAAAAAAACACTATTTAGGCCCCAAAACGACACTGGGAGTACAACAAGATGTGTTGACATGAAAACATACAAAATAAACCAGTTGGATTAGGTCGGAGGCCACCAGTATCTATCTAGAATATGTGTAGGTCTTCAGACAGCCCTGAAAGTGTAGAACCCACAATTACAAATAAGTACAGAAGAACGTGTTGAACTAAAAACTGTCAAGAGGAGCCAGTTGGAATAGGTGGGTGGCCACCAATATCCACCTAAATCACAAGGGCATCTGGCGGTCTCATGGGACTTTGGATTCTAATAAATTAGTCTAGTTTCATACCACCTTGAGAGGCCATGCTTTGAAATGGTATATGAAATCCGTTGAATTAGGAAATCCTTAAGGACATGCCTGCACTCTTGATCAAGTCAAACAATGGTTCATAAAATAATTATGTTTACCCCAGTCAGAATAGTAGGTTCCCTCTGAGTTGTAGGAGAACAAACAGAGGGATGAAGAGTCTACCTAGGATTACAACCAAAGATTAAAATATGCAATAGGGAAATTTTCCAACCCCATTCACGAATACCACTAGCGAGAATGGTTCATTCAGGGACTTTAACCATTAACTTAGATTCCATTAACCCAACAACGGATAACTACATTGGGTAAATCCCTAGAGAAGTCCATGAAAATTGAGGTGATGGTAGGATATCCTAGCATCTTGTGGGTAGTAATACCTCTCGATGACTATAATATTACGTAACTGCAAGGTCATATTTTTGCACTAACTGAGAAAATTCAAGAACTAACCATTCGTAGAGAAGGTTTCCCTCATGTCTAGTGTATTTGTTGCTACACTGAGGGTCATACACCGACAAAATGTCCTAGGCTGAGGGGTGGAGGACCTCCTCCGCAACCAATGCCGCCTCCACTTGTAGTACCATTTGGAGGGGTTGCGCAAGTCACAGCTATAGCACCATTCCATGGCCTTGTCCAATACTATTCCTTCCCAAACCATTAGTCTAATTAGAATAATGACTATTGTGAAATTTTCAGAGGTCAAAAAGATTCCCCAAGGAAATTCCCAATCCTATAGAAATACACCTGAGTTCTAAACGCAGTTTACTATGAATTATATGGGTCATGACCTACTCACACCACCAAGCAATGTCGTGCTTTAGATTCTCTTGCGGATAGACTAGATTGGTCTTCATTCAGGGTCGATGAAGCTCCTCAAGGATTTGGAGGAGGTCATTGAGGTGGCGAAGGTTTCAAAGGTGCGATAAACTGTGGGAGAGGACCAACTAGATGTTATAATTGCGAGGAGTAAGGACATCTTGCTAGAGATTGTCCTCTTTTGAGACATCCTTGATGTGCCCATTGTAGGAACAACACCCATGCCACTAAGGATTTCGCTGAGTTGATTGCAAAGTGGGAATATTGCACAAGGAAGCGAGGTACAAACTTGATAAATTATGAGGCCCAACCTGTCACTGAAGAAAACACACACAATATTAATATCATAACTCGAGGAGGAACAAGGACTGGTGTTGATGTTGGTAAATTGACTCAAACCAAGTGTTAGAAAAAAAGGACCATGGAGCAATAAAATAAAAAAAATGTAGAAACAAAACACAGAAGATACACAATACAATAGAGACACAGATTTACGTGGTTCACCCAGTGTGGGCTACATCCACCAGAGAAATTTCCAGGTCCTTCCTTTATTAATATCCAGCAAATGAAGGGATACAATCTACAACAAACCCGCTGTAACTTCTTCTTCTTTCTCTCACAGTCTCTTATCTCAGAATACAATATTCACGATCAACCATAGCCACAATACATTTCCCTCATAAAGAGGATTTCCTTCTAAGGCAAAAAACCCTAACATAATCTCTATCGTTAGATCTGCGACCTTATAATGAACGGTCCAGATTTACAATGAAATTACAANNAGCCCCCCTGGACCCCGCAGAGGGGGTACCCCCCCTCTGCACTCCCCCACGTGGAAGAGTGTACATACTTCTGGGGTGTAAATACTTCATGGGGTATAAACACAGCTGAAAGCAAGGACCTTTGAATCAAGAAGATAATCAAGCTCCACAACCAACACCAAGATCCAAAAGGAGGTGTTGGAAGATGTCAAACACGACCTCCTTGTGAAAAAATAGTTCTCGAAGGATGTTGTCGAGATATTCCGATGGATTTCTAATAATGCAACATTGATGTCTATAGACTCAAGCCGTGAGCTTCAAATTAAACTTATGGAAAATTTTGTGGCCTAGAAGGTTCCTCCATCAAGACCCCAACAAACTATTGAATTGTGGTTCCGCTTATTTTCTAATATTTTGGATGACAAACACCTCACGAAGGAGTTGCGGGACAAGCTCAAGGGTACTTTAGAGACTAAAGGGAACCCAGAAGAGTTGGTTGTTTCTCTTCTTCTAGAGAGAAATACAAGTAGAATACAAAGGAGGAAACAAATATCTGGAAGGGACTTCAAACTAAATACTCACATCCACGACTACGAGATTATTGATTTTATGTTAGATTTGGGATCTTACGTCAACATACTACCAAGGAAAACTTGGGAAGCCATGGGTAGGCCCAATATCGTCTATTCATCCATTCAGTTGTGAATAGCCAATCAATATTGTATCTATCATGTTGGGAGGCTACAGAACGTTGAAGTGGACTTAGATGGAGTAAATACAATGGAAAATTTCTATTTTATAGAAATCACGGGGGAGAAGGACCCATACCCATCTCTATTGGGAATTGACTAGGCTTATGAGAATTTCATTGTTATACATATTAAAAAGGAAATCATGAACTTTGAAGAAAATGGTATGAAATTAATCCAACCACTACATCCCTACCGAGGTCCTCAATATACGAACCCAGTAGAGAAGAATATCGAAGAGGATTCCTTCGATCATCTCTATACTCTAACTGTGAGAAAGAGGGAAGACTATATTAACCCGACTACAGACAGCTCAGTAAGTTGGTGAAGTATTCAATCTGCACGAAAATATTGAGAGGTAGCATTTGACAACTAGCAACATGGAAGATATGAGAATTTCTCAAGATGTTGCGTGACTATGAGATCTTCTAGGTGGATTGGATCAGAGGTTAGATACAAGCCTTTTTTTATGGCACTACATATTTAAGTAGCTTTCTTGTTGATTCAGAGGATAAAGTTATGTTAGAGAAAAGGATTCTTGTACTTGATGTCATGCTAATATCCTCTCCTGCTAGATGGTGGACCACCCACAAGGGTACTTTATATTTCTAGAACGAAGAAAAGTGTGTCATATAGCATCTCTTTATTCCTCCATCACAACTTACTTTTCCGAATCCAAAATAGTTAGATTTTGAATTATATGATGGGATTTCTGATTCGAGGGAGCATGTTACGCACTGTATTCAGGTATGGGAAGTTGCAAAACTACCTTTTGAATTGTGGGTGCATCAGTTTATTCATTCTTTGGGAAAAATTCCAAATCGATATGTACATGAGGAGGCTCAACACCAAACCGCTTGTTGGGAATTCTTTCAAAGCCAGTTCTGTCAAGACTTCTCATTCTCAGGTAAGTGCCCTCAAATCACTCTAGGTTTGCAATAAGTTAAGAAAATTATTTTTAATGATGAATTTAAGCCTATACATTCTCACACCATTTGTTCTAAACATGAATTCCTTGTTTGTGATAGACTTTACCCCTCACTCACCCAAATATCTCTGACTTGTATTAAAATTGACAAAGACCCAAGAGACGTTGAAGACCTAGAAGACCTTAGACATTTGACATTTAAATAATTGTATGGAACTATAGTTTTGCATGACACTAAGTCCGACGATGTTAATAGTTCTTATTATAAACCTATGAAGTTGTGAAAAATAAACAAAGGGAGTGAGTACCACCCTAAACTAGCTTCCATAGGGGAATACTGGGATGAGCAGAGCGTGACAAAGATACAGGCTCTGTTGTGGGAATATGAGGACCTTTTCCCTACAATTTTTTAACAACTAAAAGGTATTAAGGGAGATTTAGGGTTGATGAGGATAGAGATGAATCCTGGATCAAGGCCATTCAAGCACCAACCATACCATTTGAACCCCAAAGTCAAAGAGAAATTGAAGAAGGAGATTGATAGGATGCTCACAACTAGGATGATTTTATCTGTCGATAAGGATGAATGGATCAGTCCTATTGTCATACTAACCAAGAAAGGTATGGAGGATATACCAGTTTGTGTGGACTACAAAATACTGAATTTTTCTTATGTACATGGCCTCTTTTTTACCCCCTTTAGTGATGAGGTATTGGATCAAGTGGAATGAAACAAAGCATATTTCTTATGTACATGATTTCTGGGAAGCAAGATAAGAAGAAGGGGGAGTTGAGATTGTATGACAAATATGGTACACGTTACAGAGGTCAAGGAGCGCACATTATGAAAATAAATGATGAGCAGGTCTGCATGTATTACTACCTGATTGCAGGGAAAGTGATGTGCAAGTACACGAAGGGAGAGTGTACTTTGGACATCATCATAGTGGAGGAATTCAATAACAATGGCATGCCTATGAACTGGTTCAAATACCTTCTCACTCAGTTGTTCCAATATTGTGCAGATGCACATGACTGACCTGGCTATTTCATCTATGGATACTTTCTTGTCACCTTCACCATGTCGAAGTGGAAACCACCGAGGGGGTGTAGTATTTATCACAATGCAGATGGTTGTATCATTAAGCTCTTTGACCCATGTCATTTTCTCCATGCATCTACCAAAGAGGCCACTCACAATGTCATCTTTTCACAATGGTATGATAAGCTCATTATTGCAACCCAACATCCGCAGATTCCATAGACACTACTTAACCGACATACCAAAATATATATGGTTCGAGATGATCCAATATCATACATTTGTGCATCCTCTGGGGGTGGATCCATCACTTTTTCATATGTAGCCATTACCATTCTACCTGGATAAGATAACATTTGACAAGGAAGTCACCTCGTGGACTAGGGTCACTCTTGAAAACAAGAATATGGGTGTCTCCTATTCGATGCCCATAATTTCTCAAAGTTCCATCCCAATGGAGACATGAGATGTAGGCACAAGCCTGAGAAAGAGAACTTAGACACCCACCAGCTCAAAGGAAGAGCTAGATGAAGGAAAAGAGGAATTTTTGTCGAGCGACACACTTTAGATTCCATTTTTCTCCATTCCCAACGATGCCACCATATCTGGTAATCATTTTCAGGAAGTATTGAAATCTTTTTTTCCTCAGAATAAGTTTCATACGAAATCCCCATCCCAATCTGTCATTGATACTGTCATCACAAAATACACCCCCCTTTCCTCCAACCCACCTCAAACTTACATTGCTCCCCTTCTCACGCACACCAACCCCCCTCAAGTGTAGACCACCCCACCCCAGACTTGCACTAGAATTTCCACTTCATTCACTTCAGCCTCCACAACCCCCATCATCCATATCCTTGATGACCCTCCCATACAAATCCAACCTTCCACTATCATTGAGGAATCCAACCCTCCACAGAACGGTGGGTACACCATTGTTGCACACATGCCTCCAGTACCCCCATCCCATACTCAATTTGATACAGTTGTGTCAGAATCTACTTCCTATCCTGCCACACCTATCGCTACCATTGGTCCACTACCCTCAACCTCCTCTTGGATCCCGGAAGTCCTAGTCCCCCTGCACACGAATATTGAAATGATAGCCCATACAAAACCATAAACAGGACCTGAAACCCTTGTTTCGATGGATGACAACCCTCCATGGGATTAACTCAATTCCCAGGATGATACCCAGTCAAATCAGATCACTACATCTGTCAAGGAATAGATTTCACCTTTGCTACAGGACCCTCAACAAGGGTGAGATCTTCTTGGAGAAAATAGAGGTTCTCACAACACTTCCGACAAAAGTTAGCAATTGAATTGCGCAAAGCCTAAGAATGCACTCGATGACCCCTGAAGGTGTTGGTACCCCCAACGTTTTTTGGCATTCTATCACAAGCGATCAACCAATTTTTTCACGACCACCTTTGGACTCTATTTCCATCAATAGAGAGTTGTCCACATGGGCTACAACACATATTCTGCACCTGATATGAGATTTTACGGACCAAATAGAGCAATATATCACCATAGTCAAGAATACCAATCAATCCCTCATACCAAAAACATAATATTTACAATAGGAGGTAGCTCCATTCAAGTTAAAGGAAAAAGAGAAACACGAAGAGATCCTCTAGAAGCTTACATTAGCAATTGAAGAGGGAAACAATGTCAAGTCCTCTCTTCATTCCAGGACCGAGGAATGTCATTGCCTCTTCGATATGGTCACGAACTGGGTTGGATTGTTGGACCAATGCAGTAAGCATGTCGAAGAGTTGTGCATTGAGCTTAAGCAGATTTATGGAGAATCCCAGTCCATTGCTAACCATATCAATCAATCAACTAAGTTTTTTGAGATACAAGCTCAAGATGACCAGTTGGGTGCCATGGATGAGGTTAACAGAGCTTCGAAGACAACCCTCTAACAATTCAAGCCTACATTCCAAGTTGAGTAGATACCACTTTAGCAGTTTGACTCCCTTGCTCATACAGAGTGGAATGCTTTGTTGGCCACTAAGCCCAAGGTGTTTGATGTCAATGTCACGCAGGAATTTGTGTTCGATGCCTCAATTTTGGCAAGGAAATGATAGGATCACATGCCAAATTAGGACAATTTTTGTGAGCAGGCCCTTGCGATTGTACCAAAGTTGGGCCCTTTGCTTGAAGATGACCACAACAAAACAACAAAAGATTAACTCAGGATGAGTCAAATATTGTAGTCAGGGCCTATTGGGTCCTTAGTTTTGGAGAATGTTTAGCTTTGCGGAAGGATCATAATTTTGTGAGAAAGCACAACAGGGAAGTGAAAGGATAGAAGCAATGGAAAGTAGCTACGTTGAGAGGAAAGATAACTACCGACATACCAGAAGTGAATATAGATCATATGCCAAATGGAGGAAGAAGCAAACATATCTAGAGTTTTCGAACACATGAAAATACTAGGTGAGAAATAAACAGAAGTGGAATCAAGAAACCATAGAAGCAGAATCAAGAAAAAACCAAGAAAATGATATAAATTGGGGAAAATGTAACGGGAAAGGGTGGTCGGTTACTTGTTACTTGTTACTTGTAAATTGTTGATTACTACTGGTTGATTCTCACTATTGTGTTTGCTTAGATGTGATTGCTTATGATGTTGCCTATTCGCTAAGAGAACAAACTAATTTTATTTCTGTTGTATAAGTTGTGATATGAAAGACATACTTTATGTATGCCATTCTGATATATGATAATACAAATGGATTGTTTGGGCATACAATTTTTTTTTATAATATGAATGAATGAATGATATTCCTCATGCACAATCTATGTTGTTTTGTGTAATTTCTATTTGTGATATTGTTTCACAAGTATGTTGTGCAACCTGGTTTAGACTTATAATGACACGATCTTTCACATCTAAGTATGAATATTCTTTGTAATACATCATATCAGATGGTGTGTCCTCCTTAACTCACTTTATCACACAAGTCTCGACAATGCTTCAGGTGATACCTCCTTCCCTACTGGAAGGTTGAATATGTCAGCGCTACTAGACTACAATGGTACCTTTTGTTATCACATGAAGTTGTTAAGGGTCACATGTAGTTGTTATGGGTCAATTCATCCTTAGATTTTTTAAGTTTTGTGGAAAGTATCATGCTTACACCCTATCTGGAGACATCTACATGCTTATACACCTTTGGCTAAAGTTTTTGGGTATTTTGGGCTCAAACTGCACAAATCAGATAGCTACAAGACATTTCGTAGCGCATGGTGTTGCGAAATGATCTACATG
>JASDQU010241991.1:255674-272064 GCA_032191745.1 Picea mariana
AATGTCTGTGGAAAATATTAATTGTGCAAAAACACCTCTCCAGGATCACTCTTGGACTAGATTAGGAGTGATAGAAATATTACTAAAAATGGTTTTAATAACTAGAAAGTGATGGTTTTAGGCTAGAAAGTGAAGCTCAATAGACTACTTGAGTTAGATTGGGCCCAAACTAATATAGTGCCTACCCTCTTGCTTTGTCACATGTGGCATACCCATTCTAAATAGAAATTGTCTTCAGACTAGTACAGTTGGCATAAATGATTCTAGCTTGTCAATATAGTTCTCGGATAAGGTGGGTGAAAGGGGGCACCCCTGCTTTACCTCTGTACCACTAGCAAACCCTTGCTGAGTTGTTGACTTAGATCCCAGGAAAAATGACACTAGACTAGCAAACAATAGATAGCAAAGGATTCCTCTGAATGTTGCTTTGAGGAGAAGTCAAATTTTGGATAAAACCTAAATTTCAAATATTTGTTCAGTCGAAAATTTAGAAAGCTATGCAGAGACAAAAACATAATCGCAGCACGTTGGATCACTTGTAGGTTTGGGATTACATTTTAGCAATTTCATTGGATGCATACAACGTGGCTATCCAAAATGTATATATATCCATGGACCATATCACAAAAGAACATGAACGTATAACTATTTTTAGTTTAGGAAAAGAACATTAACAATACACAAACCCATCTATACTTGAACTATGTACTTGAAGCTCTATAGTGAGGTGATATATGTGTACCACTGTGGTCGAGCCTTAGTGCGGAGCCTCCTCTGCGAGTGGTGTGAGTCCTCCTCTGCGAGTGGGGTCCTCCTCTGTGAGCGGTGTCTTGGACTAACAAAATATGGTCACTACAGTCTTCCAACTGGTGCCTGGGCCGAACCTGGGAGTAACCCATTACCAACCAAAAGAAAGTCCAAGAGTAAAATACTAAACCCGTAAACCTCAAGGCCCAAAGGGGAAATAAGAGATAAAAAAAGAATGAATATGTAAACTGGGGAATGCATTTCAGAGCCCATATAATTTATACCCTGTGGGAGGGCCAAAAATCTCCATGTTCTTTGGAAATCGGGCAAAGGGAAGATTGAAATCGGGCAAAGGGAAGATTGTAGGCTGTAGCTACCCAGTGCTGAGTGCCCACTGCCCATACCACAAAATCGGGGTGAAATTAAACCATAAATCCTGATTTTACCAAATGGCAAGGCGAAGAAGCTATCATAAATTCCCATATTTCTAGAAATTTGGCTAATGGAAGCTTGTTCCTCCAAATTTCGGGGGCTAAATATAATTTGTTTTCCTCTATCCCTCCTAAAAACATGGGCTAACCCTGTACACAATTTTTACCTTAAAATAAATTACGGGCTAATAAAATAAGTTTAAAAAAATCACTCTAATACAAAAAATTCACCCAATAAAAAATTAGAGGCCCCTTAATTTTTCCCATGAGCGAAATTTCGCCCCTAAAATCATCTATGCTTATTGGGAGGTTGTCAGTTGTCAAGAAGGGTTAGAATGAATTATCATGGATTAGTTAGATGTCATTGGACACCTGCACCTAAGTTTTAGCTCCATTAATACCTCATGTAATGATTTGGAAACAATTCATTAAAGACTTCCAACAATTTCATGAAAATTAGCAGTTTGTTGGATTTTTATCTCTTTGATTGTGGCCACCTATCTCCAAGGCCTAGAATCCAATGAAAGAGATGGGATTCAAACTCCTAAGGATATTTTTATTCTTTTTCTATTTAATGAAGGAGGGAGATCTTGGAGAGGGGTTGGATTCATGATCCAAGAGAGGAGAGATATAGAGGAGTAGTTGAGTTGCTCATTTGTAAGCCCAAGGGCATGTGTTGTAGGCATTTCTGCCATTAGAGATTCATTAAATTTGTGATACTAGATTTTTTTTCGCTTGTTTCCATTCTTTCTTATCATATTGCATGAGTAATATTTACAAATTTTGAATATCAAAAGATGCCTTTGGTTAATGAATTCATGAGCTGTAAAGGATTTGTGGCAATTGCTTGTTAATCATAGATTATTGTTCAAGCAGTCTTTAATCTATATTACAGAAAGAATCTATGTTATGTGGATATTCTTCTCTTTGTTTACCTTCTATTCTTCTATCCATATTTTCATAAGCCTTTTGTCTAGTAGGAAGCTTGATTTCCTTTGATCTGTAGGATGTTATAACTCCATGCCCAATGGAATGTATTTGCAGTAGTCTGATGCCCTCCTTTTTACTCTTCTCTTGTTGAACCACCTATTCAAATTGTTTTAATCCATTTACATTTCTATGTTACCAAGCTTACTCTCATTTTCAGTCTCGAAGTGACTCTTGGAGTGATAACATTCTTACCGTCGTTGTTGGGGAACGAAGTGTGAAGCTAGATTCCCTGGGAGAATGACATAGATCCATCTCTTTATGGTAGACAAGAGAGGGACAAAAAAATTGATTGTAATTATCTACCTGGCGACTCCACAATCAAAGACTCCATTAGGGAGGATCCTATTGACAAAAAGATGACCATACGAAAAGGGATGACCAGGTATCATCTTATGAGCTTTCTTCATGAACTCTTATTTTTCTTTATCATCTCATTTCTCTCTTTCCCTTTACGTATAAAGAGGGTTATTCTATACTTTTTCTATTCGGATGATCATCAACCTTCCTTTATATATCCATCCTTGGAAGAATAAGACATGCCTTCTTCCTGTGTTGTAGATTTTGATCTTGTATCTTCACCTCATCCTATTCATAAGGATGAGCTTTGTATTGAAATCCCTACTGAATTTGATCACCTTGGTAACCTTGAGGAGGTTGAAACTGATTCAAAGCCTTCTTAGATCTCATTGCCTTCTACTATTACTGTTGAACCTTGCGATCAACTTGTTAAACCTCATATTCAACCCACCAGTTTTAAAACTAGAATCAGAGACAAGATGTTTAAACCTTTAAGGCTTCCATATCACCTTCATCCTTATCCTCTTGATTTCTTTTGGTATCTTCCTCGGTTTTCTGGAGAGGATCATGTTATAGCTAAGAGGCATTTGGAGGCCTTTGAGAACTTTGTGGATCAATTTGAGATAGTTCATGATGATGTTACAATGACGTTGTTCTCCAAATCTTTGTTTGGAGATGTTGTTGTGTGGTTTAAAGTTTTGGGAGTTGATCCTATTGGTTCTTGGATCGAGCTATGCAATGCAAATTTAAAGTGTTGGCGTGAGAACAAGTCCCTTGATCAATACTTGGCTGATTTTAATAATTTAAGGAGAGGGGAAGAAGAATCCTTGGTTGTCTTCAATAGGAGGTTTTACAGTGTTTATCATAGCAAGCCAGTGGAAATCCAACCTTCTGATACTACTGCCATGCTATACTATGAAATGGCTCAACATTTAGATCTTGTCCTTCTCCCGAGAGAAAGGAAAGCTTCATCTTTGAGAAATTTGTTTGAGGATACTAAAGAAGCCAAAGAGAACATCTGGGCTTGCCAGAGGATTCGAGATCATGCATACTTTGAAAATATGCATGAACAAGAGGAGCAACAAGAAGACTGTCAGTATATTTCAGATTTGCAGCAAAAAGATGGTGAGTATGAATCAAATTTTGAACAACAACAAGGATGTAAATGTAATTCTTCAGTATATTCATATTTTTCTATGGACAGGGATGCATGTCAAGCTTATGATCAGTTTTCAAAACATGTTGAGCATATAGTAACTAATGATTGCATAGATAATTATATGTTCCCAGTTGATCATTATCAATGTGATTTAAAGCTTGTTGTACCATTATCTTGTGATCATCATGCTGGAAATGAAGAGACTGCAATTGTTGATGATCAAGAATTGATTTCGAAAGAACAAGAAGGTTATCTATTTGCAAGCAGATAGACATTCATAGATGAGAAGTTATTTTATGTGGATCATCATGCTTCTGATCTTGGTTTTAAGGATCCAGTTGCAGCTTATATGGAGTCATATGTTTTAGATTTTCTGAAAATTTCAGATTGCATTATTTCACTGATATTCATGGGTGAGTATGGTTTTTTTAAGGATTTTATGTCATTGCTACTATATTTATGTTATTATTCATTGATCAATGACATAGATGAGAATTTTTCAGTTAGGAAGTTACTTGAGTGGCTCTGGTGGAAGTTTGTTTTCACCTAACCTATTGTAAAAAAACAGTTAGTTTAGGATTATACATAAATAAACTCCATCTGGAGCATGTGTGTTTATTTTCTCTTTGTAAGTAGAGTAGTGTACATGTCAGCCTGTTGTATTCAACAAAATGTATTTGAGCTTGACTCCATAACCCAATAACTAAGGCACTGGAGCTGCAACAGTTCTCAGAGCCTCACAGGGAGGACTCTATCCCCTGTGAAGCTAATGTTATCACATGAAGTTGTTAAGGGTCACATGTAGTTGTTATGGGTCAATTCATATATTTTTGAAGAAATATGGAAAGTATCATGCTTACACTCTATCTGGACACATCTACACGCTTATACACATTTGGCTAAATGGTTTGGGTATTTTGGGCTCAAACTACACAAATCGGATAGCTACAGGACATTTTGTAGCGCATGGCGTTGCGAAATGAGCTACACAGACAGGCGCTACGAAATGTGCTATGAAATTTCCTGTAGAAACTATTGTTACAATTGTGATCATAAAACCAAAACGGTGAAGTGGGTTTCTCTGAATTTTTTTGTGGGGGAAGATGATATCTCTGATGACTTGCTGACCAAATTTTAGCTTGACCCAATTTGGAATTTGAGAGAAACAATTAAAACACAAGTGCGTTTCAAAATGTGCTGCAAATTCTTTGTTTTGCATAGCTGATTGGATATTCTCCTTGTTGGGAGGTTGCCAACAGTCAAGGAGGGTTCGAATGGCTTCTTATGGATCAGTTAGATGTCAAGGGACACCTGCACCTAAGTTTTAGCTCCATTAAGACCTCATGCAATGATTTGGAAACAATTCATTAAAGACTTCCAACAATTTCTTGAAAATTAGCATTTTGTAGGATTTGTGTCTCTTTGTTTGTTGCCACCTATCTCCATGGCCTAGAATCGAATGAAAGATATGGGATTCGACCTCCTAAGGATATTTTGATTCTTTTTCTATTTAATGAAGGAGGGAGCTCTTGGAGAGGGGTTGGATTCATGATCCAAGAGAGAAGATATCTAGAGGAGAAATTGAGTTGCTCATTTGTAAGCCTGAGGGCATGTGTTGTAGGAATTTATGCCATTAGAGATTCATGAAAGTTTTGATACTAGACTATTTTTCTCTTGTTTCCATTCCTTCTTATCATCTTGCATGAGTAACATTTACATATTTTGAAGATCAAAAGTTTCCTTTGGTTAATGAATTCNCATAGATTATTGTTCAAGCACTCTTTAATCTATATCACAGAAAGGATCTTTTTTATGTGGATATTATTCTCTTTGTTTACCTTCTATTCTTCTATCCATATTTGCACACGCCTTTTGTTTGGTAGGCATCTTGATTTCCTTTGATATGTAGGATGTTATAACTCCATGCCCAATGGAATGTATTTGCAGCAGTCTGATGCCCTCCTTTTTACTATTCTCTTGTTTATCCACCTATTCAAACTATTTTAATCCATTTACATTTCTATGTTACCAAGCTTACTTTGATTTGCAGTCTAGGAGTGACTCTTGGAGTGATACCACCTTTGTTGGCAACCTATGAGAACTCCGGTGTCCAATTTTTCACCAACAATGTTCAAACAAGAAGAAGGGTGGGAAAGAAATGCAACCAAAGGTAGTTGCATTGGAAAATATTCAAATGGATGATTTTTCTAAGAAGCTCCAATAGACATAGTTCTTGCTTGTTTCCCATACTTCCTTGGGTGCCATATCACCTACTGCATACATAATAGATAGTGGATCCACATTTCATATGACAGGACCATGGGAGTTGTTCAAGACCTTCACAAAGTCTCACTCAGACGTACATGTTGAACTTGGTATGGGGACCAAGCATGCAGTGAAGAGATCTGGAACAGTTCCATTATGAATGGAGTTAGGAGGCATGTTGAGAGTGATGGATGTGTTATGGGAGCTAGAACTCAGGAGGAGTGTGGTCTCATTCTTAGTGATTGAGAAGAAGGTATTCAATGTAGCATTCCAGGATGGACAGGTGTTGATCAAGACTAGATGATCTAGCTCAGACAGAATAGTTTTTCTTGGAGTTAAAGAGATAAAATTGTATAGGCTAAAGGGACAGCCTATGCAAGCAATGGAAAGTAGTAGAGTGGTAGAGAACAAGGAGCAGGTATCTCTGAAGGTTGACCAAATCAGAGGGAGTCAGCCTTCAAGTTCAAGTGGGAAGGATAATCCTTACAAGTCTATCAAGCAAGAGTCATGGTACAAGATGACCATGTAGGATGCTCAAGAGGAGGAGGCTTCTAGGAACATGATCAGGGGGAATTGTTCAAAGATGGGTACAAGCGAGATGGAAGGGATAGATTTTGTTTCATATGGAGTAGCCAATCAAGTGGATTGGAGAGCATCCATGGTACCATTTTTGGTAGCGAAGACAAAGACACATCTAGGTGGTAGAAATACCTTCTTCGCTAAGAGGGAGTGTTGATGTATTGTAGCATCAAACAAGTATTTCCACACAGGTCTAAGTGTCTAGATGTGTGGAAATCATCCAAATCCTTCTACCTTGAGACTTTAATTTAATTAAAGGAATTATTAAAGTAATTTTTTTTTATTAGTGAGTTGAGTTTTATTTTAGGAAATGCTTGAATGTTCATCAGTGAATTCAATAATAGTCGTTTATCTCAAATTAGGTGAGAAGTAATCTCTACCATCAATCACTTTGGAGATTAGGGTTAGGTCATAACTCAATATTATAAAAGCAAGGCTAGGGTGAAGGAGAAGATAATTTTCACATAGTGATAGAAAAGAAGGAATTTTTCTAGTGTGGATTCATTTGAGAGTGTATAAGAAAAGAAGGAATCGTTCTTACACTAAATGAGTGAGTGAGATCTCATTGATTGGGTGAAGAGTAAATTAATCCAAGTGTTGATGCAGATACATTTGGATCACGAAGNAGAGAGAGAGAGAGAGAGAGAGAGAGAGAGAGAGAGAGAGAGAGTGCAGCAGAAGGATTGGTTTTCACGGAAAGTACATGTATTCTGGTACAGGTCGAGCAGAACAATGCAGGTTTCAGTGTGACAGTTGCATAGATAACACAAAGTAGCATAGGTATCAAGGAAAAAGTCGCATCATTGTCATACATGATTGTACAACAGGTTTGGAAGCAAATCATCCATTCCGGTGTTTATGTACTTTGTCTCTTTTCTATTTGTTCCATTTTCCTAGTAAGGGAGTCCTTGTAAGATTTTAAGTTATTTGAATGATAATCTTAGTTGATGGAAATAATATCTTTGTGTTTTTTGCATGATATTTTTGGTTTCCTTATTTACTCTTATGTTCTAATGTTTATTTGATAACTTATGTTGGCCCTTGGTCAGGTATTAAGGAAGAAAGAGAAGATTAAAGAAGAAAAAAGGAAAAGTATGAAGTGTGCAGAAGGCACACAAACCAAGGAAGGGTCGAAGTGCTTAAAGAAGCATAAAAGAAGGAACAAAGTAGGGGAAAGCGAGTTGTTGAAAGAGAAGATCAAGGAAGACAAAGCATCAAAGAGGATAGATAGTGGACAAGTCAGCAAGTGGAAGAAAAAACTAATGGGTGCTTTGGATCACCTCTTGGAGAAGAAGGAAGAATAGGTCGACGAAGTCCTTAAAATGATAGTTATGTGGACCTAGGGTTTTGGCACCTGGACTTCGGTCTAGGGTTTCTAAGAGTCATGGAATGAAAAATAGAGGTCTAGAAAAGTTGAGAGAGAGAGAGAGAGATAGAGAGGGATTCAGATGTAAAAGTGTTATGTATTAGAGCATTCTTGTATTTTGGATCTTCAGTTGGGTGCGAAGATCAACTCTCCAGCTGGGTGTGCAGGGTTGGGAGGTAAAGAGAAGAGAGAGAAGGGTCTGCAACTGAGTGCATAGATAGGACTGTTTCTTTTCATCTACTTTATCAATAAACATAGTTTTGTGGACGTATCCCTAGGGAGAGGTTGAACCACATAAAATATTGTTTTTCTATGTGGATGATGTTGTGTTAGTTTCTCCTTGATATATTTTTATTGCATTGTTGTTTTCCCTACTGAAGATAAGATATATAAATAACTTCACGAAGTTAAGTGTAATATTGTTAAGGGTCTCTAGGTTATCTGCGTTGTTTCTCTGGAATCATCTTTCATTTCCTCTGGTTGTAGACACATGTGTCCTGCAACCCCCCTATTTCTACTTTAGGTGAGACTTCATCTTCTTTGCATGTGTTGCCTTAAGGGCCAATATTTAGGTTTTGTTGGTGCGCTATTAGAGTTGAACCCCGGGTCTGTCCCTGTTCCAACAAATGGTTTTGTTTTTGGGATCGGGATCTTCTTGAGGGTATGTCAAGGTGGTTTCCATCAAAGAGAAAGATTCAGAAGTGGATAGAAGAACAAGAAAGGGACTTCACCAAGCTCAGAAATAGAACCCTAGCACTAATACAGGAGACTGGTTGGGGAGGTACATCTTTACTGACGTGCACGAGATTTTATTTGCAGGAGTTCATAAGGAGTTGTACAAGTGGCTAGCCAGAATAGTAAACACTCGGTTTTAAATCATACCTAGACCACCTATGGTTTGGAAAGCAACGTTGATTAATAAATTCAAGAGATTCAATAACGTTGTGTCTAGAGTGGTGGATCTCTAGTTTGATAACACTATTGGAGGGTACATTACTGAATTTCCTATTGACAGAGTGGAATCATATAACCAAGCATAGAGATATTTCTTCAAGGGACCTAGAGGAAAGTTTCTACACTTTTTGAAACTGAAAATTAAGATGCTATTGCATGAGAAGAATATCCCGAAGATACAGTAATCAGTTGGATTTTAAAGCTAATGTTAAAAAATTTAGATAGTGATAGTGATGGAGAGGATGGACACATGCGTAGTGGGAGATCATTCAAAAAGGTTCCTCTTGCGAACTTGTTTAAGCATAGTTACGATCCATTGGCATAGGACGAAGATTTCTACAGTGGAGAAGAAGCAGGGCGATCAAATGAAGAATATTCAAAGTTCATAAAGGCAGAGGAAGTATAGACCAAGGAACTTCACCAAGAAGAACCAGAAACTTCAGGGACTGCACCTGCTCTCGAAGTAAGTATTACTACTCCTCCTATTGTTTTAGCAGTAGTAAGTAACCAGAGTAACCAGAGTAATCAGAGCAATGTTACAAGCAGTTTAGTACATACTCAGTTGAGAAACCAAGGAAAATCCATGGAAAATGAAATGAGGTTACCCATTTTCAGAGGAGATGGATCTGAGCATCCTAACCAGCACTAGTTCTTATGCAAAGTTGTATGGAGCATTAAACAAGTCACTGACAAAGATGTTAAGAGAGATCAGTTTAGTACTACCTTGAGGGACCGTGCACTGAGCTGGTACATGAAATTTGTTACAGGATTTGTACAACCTAAACCGTTGAATGACATTAAGAGTGCTTTGAGTGCAGAGTTCAAGAAGCCTAAGTTGGAGTCACAGTGCATTACAGAGTTGAAGGAAATCAAGCAGAAGGTGATTGAACCAGTTTGGGAATTTGATCATAGGTTTAGGACCTTGAAAGGCCATTTAAGTTTTCAGATTCCAGATGAACAACATAAGGAATGGTTCATCATTTCCCTCCTTCCACAAATTAGAGTTCCTCTGATGCAACAGAAGGTCGCCTCGCAGGCTGAGGCATTAGATATTTCCATGAAACTAGAAGTAGCCCCTATAGGATAATCCAATCCAGGTATGAGTTAGATTTTGAATCAATTAACTAGTTTATATTTACAGGTTGAAGACATGAAGAAAGATAAAGGAAAGGAGAAAAGAGAAGACATCTGGTGTATCAGATGTAAAGCAGAGGGCCATGACAAAGAGAACTATCCTTTATTTAATGAATACTTGTTCTATAGAGCCCCTAACCCTTTGAAGCAGGCTACTTTACCATGGTGCGAGGTATGTAGAACTAGACATCACCCTGGTAAATGTTATTATATGCAGAAATATGTCCAGACACCCACCAATCTTTATTGTACATTCTGCAAATTTGTGGGGCATGATGAGAAGGACTGTAGGGACTATGAACTCATGCATGAAAGGTCAAGGGATTCATATAGAATTCAAGGAGAATTACAACAAGAAGGGAATGTTGCACAGTTCAATTCCCTAGGAAGAGGAAACTTCAATCCTCGTGGTGGATTCAGAGGAAGAGGACGAGGAGGAGGCATGGGTCGAGGCCGAGGTCATATTGTTTTCTATAACTGTGCCCATCCAGGTCATTTGGAAAGGGATTGTTAGAAGCCTTGCACCACTTGCAACTACTGTAATTCATTTGACCATGTCATTAAAGACTATCTAGTATTGTTAGCTAAAGTTCAAGAAAAACGAGGTGGAAACCAGCAAGTCCAACTAATATCAGTTGAACCTCCAGTGAGGAACCTAGAGTCATTGTCATTACTAGAGGAGGCACTGTCACAAGAGAATATAGGGTGAATCCAAGAAAGACTATAGATGGATCAGGAATCAGAAGTGCTATAGAGAAGGCACAATTGTTTGATCTAAGGAAAGAGAAGCATACTTTTGAGGAAGCAAGAAGATAATTTGTAGGTGAACAAGATTCTTCATCTAGGGCACAACTGGAAGTAAGGGAATGTGAAATGCCTCCAACATTTGATCAATCTGTCCCACTTAGGAAAGGAAAAGAGGTAAGAAATCTTGTGGACTTCTTGTATACTTGTATCAATTTGATTAAAGTTGAAAGAGATGTACATGAACTACAACACCTGATAGGACATTATGAAATTGGAAGAGTAGATCCTCTACTGAATAGAGTCATGAATCAAGTATCTAGAAAAAGAAGGATAAGCAAGGAACTGCACCATAGTGCTCAGATTGGAGACTACAACATAGACTATGTGGTCCTCGACCTAGGATAAGAAGTAAATGTTATGACGAAGCAGACTTGGGCATTGATGGGAAAACCTAAATTTATTTACTCTCCTATTAGGCTCATGATGGCTAATCAGCAGGCAGTGAGCCCCTTTGGAATATTAGAGCATGTCCCTGTAGACATCGATGGAGTGAGGACATTTGTAGACTTCGAAGTGATTGAGATTGTTGATGATAGTTTTCCTTATCCTGTTTTGTTGGGTATTGATTGGGCTTTCAATAATTTGATTGTTTTTTACCATAAAAAGAGAAGAATGACATTTGAAGGTGATGGCCTTAGATTCATTGCACCTCTTGACTCTGATGAAGGTCACAGATACATAGAACCCATAAGAGAAGAAGACTACGCCTATGACCTAGAGAACATCTATAAACTGACAACAGGACAACATGATTATATTAATCCTGCAACAGATGGAAATCTAAGTTGGTGTAGTGAGAGTGCATGCTCGTCAGATTTAGAAGAAGCATTGGAAAATTGGTAGAACAGACTATATGAAGTCACTACGCGAAGGTGTGTCAGATTGACTAAGGCAGTTCACTGGATTGGCACAAGAGTAAGTAATATTCCTACATTTGATGGCTTGAATAATTTAGAGATATTTCTACTTGAATTTGAAAGAATTGTACCAATACAACAGAGGTTGTTGTCATTATATGAAGCCTTAAAAGCAACGCTAGCTAGATGGTGGGAATCCCACAAGAATAACATCATGGAATGAGTACAATGTCGCACCTTGTTGTCAGTATGCTTTTCAGACCAAGATGAAGATTGTGAAGTTCTATACATAGGTCAGAGTTGTCCTAGGGACCATATGCGAAGTTGTGAGGAAGCATGGAGCAACATTAATAAAGAACAATGGGTACATAAGTTCATTAACACCTTATATACTACGCCTATCAACTGGTATATTCAAGAAAAAGTGCACTTAGCCACTACAGATTGGTATGGTATGACCCAAAACTTTATAGCTACGTTCCTATTTGAAATTCAGTACCCCACAGTAGATCAAGCTTTACAAATTATAAGATAGAAGGTCTTTGAGGAAGTACCTAACCTCCCTCTTGAACAAGAAGAAGATGAATGGACTACACATCTTCAAAGGTTACAAGGTTGTTATAATATTAATGCTGATGAGGATGATAACCCTAGGAATGTGAAAATTTCAGAAACTGAAGGACAAAGAGATATAGAAGGGCTAGGCATTGAATTACCTTTTGTTGGGAAGCCTCTTAAAATTAAGAAAGTTAACATTGGAACAGAGCAAGCACCTAAGTTAGCAAATGTTGGAGACAAGTGGGATGATGAAACTATTAGTAAGATTACATAACTATTGCATGAGTATCAGGACTTGTTTCCATCCAAATTCATAGACATGAAGGGAATTAAAGGGCCCATGGGACAAATCAAGATTCCTTTGAAAGCAGATGCAAGGCCTATCAAGAAGAGGCCTTATAGACTGAATCCCAAGTATAAGAAGAAAGTTAAGATTGAATTAGATAGAATGTTGGAAGCAGGAATCATAGAACCAATTAAAGAATCTGAATGGATCATCCCTATGGTGGTCCAAGATAAGAAGTCAGGAGAAATAAGAATCTATGTAGATCTAAGGAAATTGAATGATGCATGTTCACATGATCCATTTCCTACACCTTTTACTGATGAACTTCTAGATAATGTAGGAGGACAGGAAGTTTATTCATTCACAGATGGATTTTCAGGCTATCACCAGATCAGAATTGCTAAGGAGGAAAGACATAAGACTACATTTGCAATAGAATGGGGCTCTTTTCAGTACACTATGATGCCTTTTGGTTCGAAGAACTCACCAGCCATCTTTTCCAGGGTGGTGGTTGAAGAATTTAAGGAATTTTTACATAAGTTTTTGGAGGCATACTTTGATGACTGGACCGTTTTTAGTCTATTGAAGTATCATATTGAATGTTTGAGATTAATGTTAGATAAGTGTAGGCAATGCCATCTTTCCTTGAACTTGAAGAAGTGTATTTTATTTTCCCCTTTTGGAGTGTTGTTAGGACACATTGTGTGTACGTAGGGGTTGTTCGTAGATCCTTCCAAGATTTCTATCACTGTTGATCTACCTCCTCCTACTTCGGTTAGACAGTTGCGCACTGCATTAGGACAAACTAGATATTATAGAGAGTTTATTAAGGGTTACGCATAGATAACAAAACCTATGGAAAAGATATTAAAAAAAGATAGTAAGTTTCAATGGAAAGAGGAATGCCAGCAGAGCTTCGACACAGTAAAGCAGAAAATGGTCACTGCACCTATTTTGGTTTTCCCAGATTGGAGTAAGGAATTCCATGTTCATGTTGATGCTTCATCCATTGCATTAGGAGTATTTTTGGCACAACCAGGTGCAAGATATATTGACCACCCTATATCCTTTGCTAGTAATAAGCTTTCTACATATGAAATGAATTATAATACCACTGAAAGAGAAGGCTTAGTTATGGTATATGCATTGCAGAAGTTTAGACAATACTTGTTGGGAGGACATTTTAAGATGTTTTCTGACCATTCTGCATTGAAGTACTTAGTCAACAAGCTAGTGTTGGGGGGGATAATATGCAGATGGATACTATTATTCCAGGAGTATGACTTTGAGATCATGGTCAAGCCAGGAAGAATGAATAAGGGACCTAACCACTTATCCAGATTAGAACATGGAGATGAACCTACCAGTTTTGATGATATACTACCAGATGCACAGTTGTTGGCCATCAGAAAAGTCGATGATCACTTCGTCGAGATAGTCCAGTTCCTATCCACAGGAATGGCACCTCGTGAGTATACAGTTATTCAGAAGAAACAATCGATAGTTCGCGCTGCATATTTTCAACTTATAGTTAGACAGTTATATAAGACGAGACCAGATGAGATCTTAAGAAGATCTGTTATGGAGTCAGAAAGACCATTGATTCTTGCAGAAGCACATGAAGGCATCGCAAGAGGACATTATGCAGGGAAAACAACAACGCAAAAGGTTCTCAAAGATGGCCTCTGGTGGACCACTTTACATAAGGATGCTAAAGAATACTACAAATCCTGTGATGTATGTCAAAGAGTAGGGAAGTCGTCCAGAAGGGATGAGATGCCTTTAGCACCTCAGTTAACTTTACAAGCATTTGATAAATGGGCTATTGACTTTGTGGGACCTATCAACCCACCAGGAAAGTGCACAGGAGCTCGATATATCATCACTGCTACAAAGTATTTGACCAGATGGGCATAAGCTAGAGAAGTTAAAGATTGTACTGCATCTACAACTGCACGGTTCATCTTTGATGATATAATAACCAGATTTGGATGCCTAAAGATCCTTATGAGTGATCAAGGAACATGCTTCATTAACAAAACTATTGAATCCTTGATGCAGGAGTTCGAAGTTCACCATCAAAAGAGAACACCATACCATCCACAGTCGAATGGTACAGTCAAAGCTTTCAATAAGATCTTGGAGACAACGTTGACTAATATTTGTAGTGTTAAGAGAGATGATTGGGATTTGAGAATTCCAATAGTGTTATGGGCTTATCTAACTACTTGAAAAAAGTTAACCATGCAAATTCCCTTCAAGTTAGTTTATGGCCTGGAAGCAGTGGTACCTATGGAATACTTGGCTCCTAGTTTAAGAATGGCAGCATTTACAGGTATGGATGACATCGACGTTGTTCAAGACAGACTCACGCAGTTGATGGAACTAGAGGAAGATAGGTTCATTGTAGGATTTCATCAGCAAGTACAAAAAGAATGAGAAAAGGCTTACCATGACTGACATATCAAGAAGAAAGCATTTAAACAGGATATTTGGTACTTTTATATGACAGGAAGTTCACGAAGCATCCAGGAAAGTTAAGGACGCATTGGCTTGGGATATTTGAGGTTTTCTATGTTACCGAAGGAGGAGCTGCACAGTTGAAGACCCTTAATGGAGAATGGAAGGACAGTTTAGTAATGGGAGTCAGTTGAAGTTGTATTATGACAAGAAGTTGCCTCGTAGCTCTCAGTAAAAGAAAGGAAGAAGGGTCTAGGTACCAAGTGCAGTTGAAATTAGGTACCAGACACAGAAAAGACAGTATGCACAAGATAGGGAGGGACAAAGAAGAAAGCACAGGTTGCTTCGCGTATTCTGCAGTCAAAGTAATACAGGAGGCTTAACCCTACAGTGACTTGGGACAAGTCACATGTGAGTGTTGGGGGCTTGTTGGCCCTTGTTCAGGTATTAAGGAAGAAAGCGAAGATTAAAGAAGAAAAAAAACAAAGTATGAAGTGTGAAGAAGGCACACAAAATGAGGAAGGGTCGAAGTGGTTAAAGAAGCATAAAAGAAGGAACGAAGTAGGGCAAAGCAAGTCGTTGAAAGAGAATATCAAGGAAGAAAAAGTAGCGAAGAGGATAGAACGTGGACAAGTCAACAAGCGGAAGAAGACATTAATGGGTGCTTTGGAGCACCTCGTGGAAAAGAAGGAAGAATAGGTCGGAAAAGTCCTTAAAATGAGGGTTATGTGGACCTAGGGTTTTGGCACTTGGACTTCGGTCTAGGGTTTCTAAGATTCATGGAATGATAAATAGAGGTCTAGAAGAGTTGAGAGAGAGAGATACATAGAGAGGGATTGAGATGTAACAGTGTTATGTCTTAGAGCATTCTTGTATTTTGGATCTTCAGCTGGGTGCAAAGATCAACTATGTAGCTGGGTGCGTAGGGTTGGGAGGTAAGGAGGAGAGAGAGAGAAGGGTCTGCAACTGAGTGCACAAATAGGACTGTGTATTTTCATCTACTTTATCAATAAACACAGTTATGTGGACGTGGCCCTAGGGAGAGGGTGAACCACGTAAAATCTTGTTGTTTTATGTGGTTGATGTTGTGTTATTTTCTCTCTGATATACTGTTATTGCATTGTTGTTTTCCCTACTAAAGATAAGAGATATAAATAACTTCGCAAACTTAAATATAATATTGTTAAGGGTCTCTAGATTATCTGCGTTATTTCTCTAGAATCATCTTCCATTTCCTCTGGTTGTAGACACATGTGTCCTGCCACCCCCCTATTTCTACTTCAGGTGAGACTTCATCTGCTTCGTAGGTGTTGTCGTAAGGGCCAATAGTTAGGGTTTGTTGGTGTGTTGTTAGATTTTAACCCTAGGTCTGCCCCTGTGCCAACAACTTAGTTATGATTTTATTCAACAAGTGATTTATTTGTAATTAATTAAAAGGTGTTGGGTTAAAGGAAATTTCAATAGAGAGAGGAAGAGAGGGGGGTAGAGAGAGAGGGATAG
>JASDQU010241991.1:275499-303890 GCA_032191745.1 Picea mariana
AGCCTATGAAAACTATTATTTGTCGAACTATAACAGATGTACTAAAATGTTGGTTGACTTTATTGTAGTAGATGTAGTGAATGTTGATGTTGGGTGAAATGTTGGTTGACTTTATTGTAGTAGATGTAGTGAATGTTGATGTTGGTTGACTTTATTGTAGCAGATGTAGTGAATGCTGACAATGTTGTGAACTCCATTTGTAGATTGAAACACAATTTCCAATTGGCCTATACAAAATTCTCTTTGTCAATTTTGGTCGACTTTACTGTAGTAGATGTGGTGAAATGTTGTGTGAAGTCCATTTGTTTACCCAACACCACTCACCAATATTTTACAAGATTTTATAATTCAGTGAAAGATTCGCCAATATTTTATAAGATTTTATAATTCAGTGAAATATTCACCAATATTTTACAAGATTATATAATTGACCAAAATATTCGCCAAAAAATTATATATACATTTTACATTATTGATAAAATAGCCTTCAATTTTTCCTATGTATCATGGGGATTCGCCCATTTATTATACATATAAATTTAGGGGGGGTTCTTAAAATCACCCCTGCCAACAAGGTGAATATCCAATCAACTATGCAAAACAAAGAATTTGCAGTACATTTCGAAGCACACTGGTGTTTTAATGTTTTCTCTCAAATGCCAAACTGGGTCAGGCTGAAATTTGGTCAACAAGTCAACAGAGATATAATTTTCCTCCACAAAAAATTTCAGAGAAACCCACTTCCTCGTTTTGGTTTTATGATCAAATTTGTAACAATAGTTGCTACAGGAAATTTCGTAGCGCATTCCATAGTGCCTATCCGTGTAGATCATTTTTCAACACCATGCGCTACGAAATGTCTTGTAGCTATATGATTTGTGCAGTTTGAGCCCAAAATACCCAAAAAATTTAGCCAAAGGTGTATAAGCATGTAGATGTCTCCAGATAGGGTGTAAGCATGATACTTTCCACAAAACTTAAAAAATCTAAGGATGAATTGACCCATAACAACTACATGTGACCCTTAACAACTTCATGTGATAACAAAAGGTACCGTTGTAGTCTAGTAGCACTGACATATTCAACCTTCCGCAAGAGAAGGAGGTATCACCCGAAGCATTGCCGAGACTTGTGTGATAAAGTGAGTTAAGGAGGACACACCATCTGATCTGACGTATTACAAATAATATTCATACTTAGATGTGAAAGATCATGTCATTATAAGTCTAAACCAGGTTGCACAACATAAATATAAGAGCATACATGACAAAATCTTGTGAAACAATATCACAAATAACAATTACACAAAACAACATAGATTGTGCACGAGGAATATCATGCATTCATCCATATTATAAAAAAAAATTGTATGCCCAAACAATCCATTTGTATTATCATATATCATAATGGCGTACATAAAGTATGTCTTTCATATCACAACTTATACAACAGAAATAAAATTAGCTTGTTCTCTTAGCGAATAGGCAACATCATAAGCAATCACATCTAAGCAAACACAATAGTGAGAATCAACTAGTAGTAATCAACAATTTACAATTAACAAGTAACAAGTAACCGACCACCCTTTCCCGTTACCCCAATTTATATCATTTTCTTGGTTTTTTCTTGATTTTTCTTCTATGGTTTCTTGATTTCGCTTCTGTTTCTTTCTCACCTAGTCTTTTCATGTGCTCGAAGACTCTAGATATTTTTGCTTCTTCCTCCATTTGGCATATAATCTATATTCACTTCTGGTATGTCGGTAGTTATCTTTCCTCTCAATGTAGCTACTTTCCATTGCTTCTAGCCTTCCGCTTCCCTGTTGTGCTTTCTTGCAAAACTATGATCCTTCCGCAAAGCTAAACATTCTCCAAAACTAAGGGCCCAATAGGCCCTGACTACAATATTTGACTCATCCTGAGTCAATCTTTTGTTGTTTTGTTGTGGTCATCTTCAAACAAAGGGACCAACTTTGGTACAATCGCAAGGGCCTGCTCGAAAAAATTGTCGTAATTTGGCATGTGATCCTACCATTTCCTTGCCAAAATTGAGGCATCGAACACACATTCCTGCGTGACGTTGACATCAAACACCTTGGGCTTAGTGGCCAACAAAGCATTCCACTTTGTATGAGCAAGGGAGTCCAACTGCTAAAGTGGTATGTACTTAACTTGGACTGTAGGCTTGAATTGTTAGAGGGTTGTCTTCGAAGCTCTGTTAACCTCATCCATGGCATCCAACTAGTCATCCTGAGCTTGTATCTCAAAAAACTTAGTTGATTGATTGATATGGTTAGCAATGGCCTGGGATTCTCCATAAATCTTCTTAAGCTCAATGCACAACTCTTCGACATGCTTACTGCATTGGTCCAACAAGCCAACCCAGTTCATGACCATATCGAAGAGGCGATGACATTCATCGGTCCTGGAATGAAGAGAGGACTTGACATTGTTTCCCTCTTCAATTGCAAGTGTAAGCTTCTAGAGGAGCTCTTCGTGTTTCTCTTTTTCCTTTAACTTGAATGGAGCTACCTCCTGTTGTAAAGATTATGTTTTTTGTATGAGGGATTGATCGGTATTCCTGACTATGGTGATATATTTCTCTATTTGGTCCGTAAAATCTCAGATCAGGTGTAGAATATGTGTTGTATCCCATGTGGACAACTCTCTATTGATGGAAATAGAGTCCAAAGGTGGTCGTGAAAAAATTGACTGATCGCTTGCGAGAGAATGCTAAAAAATGTTGGGGGTACCAAAACCTTCAGGGGTCATCGAGTGCATTCTTAGGATTTGTGCAATTCAGTCGCTAAATTTTGGTAGAAGTGTTTTGATAACCTCTATTTTCTCCAAGAAGATCTCACCCTTGTTGAGGGTCCTGTAGCAGAGGTGAAATCTGTTCCTTGATAGATGTAGTGATCTGAGTTGACTGGGTATCATTCTGGGAATTGAGTTGATCCTGTGGAGGGTTGTCATCCATTTAAACAAGGGTTTCAGGTCTTGTTTCTGGTTGTGGATGGGCTATCATTTCAATATTCGTGTGCAGGGGGACTAGGAATTCTGGGATCCAAGAGGAGGTTGAGGGTAGTGGACCAATGGTATCGATAGGTGTGGCAGGATAGGAAGTAGATTCTGACACAAATGTATCAAATTGAGTATGGGATGGGGGTACTGGAGGCATGTGTGCAACAATGGTGTACCCACCGTTCTATGGAGGGTTGGATTCCTCAATGATAGTGGAAGGTTGGAGCTGTACGGGAGGGTCATCAAGGATATGGATGATGGGGGTTGTGGAGGCTGAAGTGAATGAAGTGGAAATTCTAGTGCACGTCTAGGGTGGGGTGGTCTACACTTGAGGGGGGTTGGTGTGAGTGAGAAGGGGAGCAATGTAAGTTTGAGGTATGTTGGAGGAAAGGGGGGTGTATTTTGTGATGACAGTATCAATGATAGATTGGGATGGGGATTTGGTACAAAACTTATTCTGAGGAAAAAAAGAATTCAATACTTCCTGAAAATGCTTACCAGATATGGTGGCCTCATTGGGAATGGAGGAAAATGGAATCTGAAGTGTGTTACTTGACAACAATTCCTCTTTTCCTTCATCTAGCTCTTCCTTTGAGCTGGTGGGTGTCTGAGTTCTCTTTCTCGGGCTTGTGCCTACATCTCATGTCTCCGTTGGGATGGAACTTTGAGAAATTATGGGCATTGAATAAGAGACACCCATATTCTTGTTTTCAAGAGTGACTCCAGTCCACTAGGTGACTTCCTTGTCAAATTTTATCTCATCCAGGTAGAATGGTAATGGCTACATATGAAAAAGTGATGGACCCACCCCCAGAGGCCGCACAAATGTATGATCTTGGCTCATCTCGAACCATATATATTTTGGTATGTCGGTTAAGTAGTGTCTGTGGGATCAGCGAATGTTGTGTTGCAACAATGAGCTTATCATACCATTGTGAAAAGATGACATTGTGAGTGGCCTCTTTGGTATATGCATGGAGAAAATGACATGGGTCAAAGAGATTGATGATACAACCATCTGCATTGTGATAAATACTACGCCCCCTCGGTGGTTTCCACTTCCACATGGTGAAGGTGACAAGAAAGTATCCATAGATGAAATAGCCAGGTCAGTCATGTGCATATGCACAATATTGGAACAACTGAGTGAGAAGGTATTTGAACAAGTTCATAGGCATGCCATTATTATTGATTTCCTCCACTGTGATGATGTCCAAAGTACACTCGCCCTTCATGTACTTGCACATCACTTTCCTCGCAATCAGGTAGAAATCCATGCATACCTGCTCATCATTTATTTCCGTAATGTGCACTCCTTGACCTCCACAACGTGTACCATATTTGTCATACAAGCTCAACTCCCCCTTCTTCTTATCATGCTTCACAGATCATTGGAATCCTTCGGTGACATTCTGGCCTTCCATGGAAAAACTGGTGAGCATGTGGATGTCTTTTACATGGATGGAGTAGGCCTGGTCTAACCAGAGGGTACTGTTGTGCACTTGGATGATCATAAATTTAGTGCAGCTTCCCACATATCGAGCAATACCAAAGATAGGCAGGTCGCAGAGACACATCAAAGTGGAATCCTACAGGGGAATGTAGTCAATATTCCACTTCCACTAACTCTCTGTCGGGTAAGGTAGTGCAATCCATGAAAACGCTGGCATCCATGTATGGGAATTCGACAGTGTCGATAAAATCGAGGTCGACCAACCTGGTTTGTTTGACCTTCCCATGCAGATCACCTTGAAAAATGATCCGTGGATCAATGAAATCTGATGGAACATTAGTTCTAAGGGCCCCTCAACCATCTGTGCAAACCATTATAGTAATCTTTCGGAGGTAAACAAAGTGAATATGGGGATGGGATGAAGAACACAAGTGCCTATATTGCTCAAGAGGCTCCAAGAATGACTCTACAAAAAGAGCAATGGTAAAACAACATATGAATCCATTATACAAAGGCATGTTTATAAGCAATATGTGGAAGGTGAAGAGATGACCATGCATTGAATACTACAAGATGACAAGAGTGGGCATTAACGCCAACTCAATCCCTCGAATGTGAAAAAATCCACGAAATGACTGGGAAACCAAATTCATAAATGAAAGGTAGGTAACAAGACAGTAGATCATCTCGGGAAAGGAATGAGATGAAGGGTGGTTAACCAGAAAAAGGACAAACAATTGTTAATATTTAAATGACTATGATGGGAAAATATGTGATGATGAATAAATGGAACTAACAGATTTTAACGACCCATGTAATGACACAAGGGCATAGAATTTGAACTGTGGCAACATTAAGTATGAGATCTTGTGATTGGTACTTCCCCGAGCGCAAAGGTGATATTTGGTCTGGATGACATGGAAAAAATGACTAGACTTCTAGGACCGATGACAACTAGAGACGTCACCATTTTATTGATGAAAATGGAAAACAGAGACAAAAAATTAGAAAACCTACCTACAAAACACACTCCTAAAGTCAGGAGCATACCAACATCATATTTATGAGGAAGAGGGGTAGGGACTTAGGCATGTGCCATTCACCCATCTAGGTCAAATAATTCCATCGAATTGCACTAGTTTGACATCTCCAGAGTCACAAATTTCCGCAACTATGAAAGGACCAAGCTAATGCATTTGGAGATAATTTCCTGAATGTTTCTGATACTTTCTGTCATATAAGAACACAAGGTCACCTTGGGAAAATGATTTATTCTTTATATATCAATCATGCTAGGATTTTTGCCTGGCTTTCTTCATAGTATGATGAAAATCTGCTAAGAATCTAGCCTCCTCAAGTTCCATCATTTTCTCAACCCACTCCACAAGGGAGTCATCATCTGTCATCTTAGTAGTTTGTGCAATGAACAAACTTGGGGTGAGAAACTCAGTTGGCACAACTGCTTCCCTTCCATATACCATTTGAAAATGAGTATATATTTTTAATCTCTTTGTGGTAGTCCTATACACCCATAACACAGCTATAACCCGCTCATCCTAGTCATCCCAATTTGCGCAAAATACCTTAGTTAGCCCCATCTCCAGGATTTTATTAAATTCTTCCACTGTTCTGTTAGCTTGTGAATGATAGGGAATGCTCTTATGATGTTGAACAAGAAATTCTAGTGTAAGGGTCTCGGTAATCTCACTAATAAAGTGGGCTCCTTGATCACTGGTGAAGCTCCAGGGACAACCAAACTTGGTAATAACATTTTCAAAAATAAACCATGTTGCTATGGTTGTAGAGAAATCTTGAAAAGCCTCCACTTCATTCAATAGAGTCAGGTAATAAGTTGTGGTAATTATGTACCTTTATTTTGAATTCTTAGCAGGAGATTTATCACACCGATGAAATCAACAACACATTTTTCAAAGGCTTGCAGTGCTCTGACAGGGTGTAGAGGTAACTCATTACAATGAGAGGTATTTCCCACTCTCTGACAAACATTGTAGGCTCGAGCATATTCCTTAACATATTTAAACACTGTGGGCCACCATAGTCATACCTGTAAGATCTTTCTAGCAATTTCCTTTCCATTGAAGTGTCCTCGCACAACCCCACTGTGACATTCCCACAAAATATCAAGTCATTCATGGTCTAGGAGACAACGATGCAAAATACTATCCAATCCTAATTTATACAATTGGATTGCAATTAGTTGATAATCTACCACACGAACCACTAGGTTCCTCTTCTGGGTTGTGGAATATCCTTTCGTCATAGTACCAATAGTCATGAATAGCCTCAATACAGAATAGATCGACATCTGGGAGTTGGTCATCTATGGGTCTGCCGCTTTCTTCTGACTCTAATATTGGCAAATGATCTAGACCCACATTTAGTTTACCAGGATTGGCAATGACTTCAAAAGATAACTCCTAGAATAACAAAAACCATCTGCAAATTCGACCTTCTAACATATGTTTGTTCACCAAATACTTCAAAGTAGAGTGATCAATAAAAAACTTAAAATTATTGCTTAACAATTAATGTCTAAACGTTTGTAAAGCATAAACCATTTCCAAACCTTCCCTTTCAATTGTAGTATAGTTGCGCTTAGCTTGGGACAAATTTCTACTGGAAAAGTAGACAGGATGATCGATATTTCCATGCTTTGGTTGTGCCAGGATAACACCCAATGCAATTTCAAAGGCATAAATGTGCACATGAAACTCATTTTTCCAGTTAGGATAAGTTAAAATAGGTGCAATACACAACTTATCTTTGAGCATATCAAATTCTTTATCACATTCTTGAGTCCAACGAACTACTTCTGATTTCTTTAGTAGTTGTTCCAAAGGTGTGGTTATATTGGAATAGTTCTGAATAAACATGTGATAGTATCTTGTATGGCCTAGATTATTCCACAATTGTTTGATAGTGGTAGGAGGAGGCATATTGAGACTTACTATAACTTTCACAGGATCGACAAGCACTCCTTCCCTACAAACTATGTGTCCTAACATATTCCCGAACGGAACACAAAAAATGCATTTTATCAAATTAAGGGAAATATGTAGTTGTCTGTAGAAATCTAATATCGATCATAATATCCCAATGTGATCGTTAAGTAAGTTGCACACATTCCAATTATCTAGGTATACCTCAAGAAACTTATGAATAAAATCATGGAATGTTGCGATCACGATTCGAGAAAACACTATTGGGGAATTCTTGAGCTCGGAAGGCATAAAATTATAGGCAAATGAACCCCACTCAGTAGTGAAGGTAGTATTTTTCTTGTCTTCTTCATAAATTTGAACCTGGTGGTATCTAGAAAAACCATATGTAAAGGAATATGCTTTGTTTCATTCCACTTGATCCAATACCTCATCACTAAAGGGGGTAAGAAAGAGGTCATGTACATAAGAAAAATTCAGTATTTTGTAGTCCACACAAACTGGTATATCCTCCATACCTTTCTTGGTTAGTATGACAATAGGACTAATCCATTCATCCTTATCGACTGAGAAAATCATCCTAGCTGTGAGCATCCTATCAATCTCCTTCTTCACTTTCTCTTTGACTTTGGGGTTCAAACGGTATGGCCCGTGCTTGAATGGCCTTGATCTAGAATTCAACTCTATCCTTATCAACCCTAAATCTCCCTTAATACCTTTTAGTTGTTAAAAATTTGTAGGGAAAAGGTCCTCATATTCCCACAACAGAGCCTGTATCTTTGTCACGCTCTACTCATCCCAGTATTCCCCAACGGAAGCTAGTTTAGGGTGGTACTCACTCCCTATGTTTATTTTTCACAACTTCAAAGGTTTATAATAAGAACTATTAACATCATCGAACTTAGTTTCATGCAAAACTATAGTTCCATCTAATTATTTAAATGTCAAATGTCTAAGGTCTTCTAGGTCTTCAACGTCTCTTGGGTCTTCGTCAATTTTAATACAATTCAGAGGTATTTGGGTGAGTGAGGGGTAAAGTCTATCACGAACAAGGCATTCATATTCAGAACAAATGGTGTGAGAATGTATAGGCTTAAATTCATCATTAAAAATAATTTTCTTAACCTATTGCAAAGCTAGAGTGATTTGAGGGCACTTACCTGAGAATGAGAAGTCTCGATAGAACTAGCTTTGAAAGAATTCCCAGCAAGCGGTTTGGTGTCGAGCATCCTCATGTACATACCGAGTTGGAATTTTTCCCAAAGAATGAATAAACTGATGCACCCACAATTCAGAAGGTAGTTGTGCAACTTCCCATACCTGAATACAGTGCGTAACATGATCCCTCGGATCATAAATCCCATCATATAATTCAAAATCTAACTATTTTTGATTCGGCGAAGTAAGTTGTGATGGAGGAATAAAGAGATGTTATATGACACACTTTTCTTCATTCTATAAATATAAAGTACCCTTGTGGGTGGTCCACCATCTAGCAGGAGAGGATATTAGCATAACATCAAGTACAAGAATCCTTTTCTCTAACATAACTTTATCCTCTGACTCAACAAGAAATATACTTAAATATGTAGTGCCATAAAAAAAGGCTTGTATCTAACCTCTGATCCAATCCACCTAGAAGATCTCATAGTCACGCAACATCTTGAGAAATTCTCATATCTTCCATGTTGCTAGTTGTCAAATGCTACCTCTCAATATTTTCGTGCAGATTGAATACTTCACCAACTTACTGAGCCGTCTGTAGTAGGGTTAATATAGTCTTCCCTCTTTCTCGCAGTCAGAGTATAGAGATGATCGAAGGAATCCTCTTCAATATTCTCCTCTATCGGGTCCGTATATTGAGGACCTCGGTAGGGATGTAGTGGTTGGATTACTTTCATACCATTTTCTTCAAATTTCATGATTTCCTTTTTAATATCTATAACAATGAAATTGTCATAAGCCTAGTCAATTCCCAATAGAGATGGGTATGGGTCCTTCTCCCCCGTGATTTCTATAAACTAGAAAATTTCCATTGTATTTACTCCATCTAAGTCCACTTCAACGTTCTGTAGCCTCCCAACATGATAGATACAATATTGATTGGCTATTCACAACTGAATGGACGAATAGATGATCTTGGGCTTACCCATGGCTTCCCAAGTTTTCCTTGGTAGTATGTTGACGTAAGATCCCAAATCTAACATAAAATCAATAATCTCATAGTCGTGGATGTGAGTATTTAGTTTGAATTCCCTTCCAGATATTTATTTCCTCCTTTGTATTCTACTTGTATTTCTCTCTAGAAGAAGAGAAACAACCAACTCTTCTAGGTTCCCTTCAGTCTCTAAAGTCCCCTTGAGCTTGTCCCACAACTCCTTCGTGAGGAGTTTGTCAACAAAATATTAGAAAATAAGCGGAACCACAATTCAATAGTTTGTTGGGGTCTTGATGGAGGAACCTTCTGGGCCAAAAAAATTTCCACAAGTTTAATTTGAAGCTCACGGCTTGAGTCTATAGACATCAATGTTGCATTATTAGAAATCCATCAGAATATCTTGACAACATCCTTAAAGAACTATTTTTTCACAAGGAGGTCGTATTTGACATCTTCCAACACCTCCTTCTGGATCTTAGTTTGAGTCAATTTACCAATATCAACACCAGTCCTTGTTCCTCCTCGAGTTATGATATTGATATTGGGTGTGTTTTCTTCAATGACAGGTTCGGGCTCATAATTTATCAATTGTGTACCTCTCTTCCTTGTGCAATATTCCCACTTTGCAGTCAACTCAATGAAATCCTTAGTGGCATGGGTGTTGTTCCTACAATGGGCACACCATGGACGTCTCAAAAGAGGACAATCTCTAGCAAGATGTCCTTACTCATCGCAATTATAACACCTAGTTGGTCCTCTCCCACAGTTTATCGCACCTCTGAAACCTTCGCCACCTCAATGACCTCCTCCAAATCCTTGAGGAGCTTCGTCGACCCTGAATGCAAACCAATCTAGTCTATCTGCAAGAGAATCTAAAGCACGACACTGCTTGGTGGTGTGAGTAGGTCATGACCCATATAATTCATAGTAAATTGCGTTTAGAACTTGGGTGTATTTCTATAGGATTGGGAATTTCCTTGGGAAATCTTTGTGACCTCTGAAAATTTCACAATAGTCATTATTCTGATTAGCCTAATGGTTTGGGAAGGAATGGTACTGAACAAGGCCATGGAATGGTGCTATAGCTGCAACTTGCGCAACCCATCCAAATGGTACAACAAGTGGAGGCGACATTGGTTGCGGAGCAGGTCTTGCACCCCTCAGCCTAGGACATTTTGTTGTTGTATGACCCTCAGTGTAGCAACAAATACACCAGACATGAGGGAAACCTTCTCTACGAATGGTTAGTTCTTGAATTTTTTTAGTTAGTGCAGAAATATGACCTTGCAGTTACATAATATTATAGTCATCGAGAGGTATTACTACCCACAAGATGCTAGGATATCCCGCAATCACCTCAATTTTCATGGACTACTCTAGGGATTTACCCAATTTAGTTATCCATTGTTGGGTTAATGGAATCTAAGTTAATGGTAAAAGTCCCTGAATGAACCATTCTCGTTGGTGGTATTCGTGAATGGGGTTGGAAAATTTCCCTATTGCATATTTTAATCTTTGGTTGTAATCCTAGGTAGACTCTTCATCCCTCTGTTTGATCTCCTACAACTCAGAGGGGACCTACTATTCTGACTGGGGTAAACATAATTATTTTATGAACCATTGTTTGACTTGATCAAGAGTGCAGGCATGTCCTTAAGGATTTCCTAATTCAACGGATTTCATATACCATTTCAAAGCATGGCCTCTCAAGGTGGTATGAAACTAGACTAATTTATTAGCATCCAAAGTCCCACGAGACCGCCAGATGCCCTTGTGATTTAGGTGGATATAGGTGGTCACCCACCTATTCCGACTGGCTCCTCTTGACAGTTTTTAGTTCAACACGTTCTTCTGTACTTCTTTGTAATTGTGGGTTCTACACTTTTGGGGCTATGTGAAGACCTACGCATATTCCAGATAGATACTGGTGGCCTCCGACCTAATCCAACTGGTTTATTTTGTATGTTTTCATGTAAGCACATCTTGTTGTACTCCCAAGGTCAGTTTGGGGCCTAAATAGTGTTTTTTTGGCTTGCCAATGTCAAACTGTAGACATAATTAGAGTTTTATGGTGTAATGTGTAGTTCTCTAAAATACCTTTCCAACGGGTTATCACGTGCCTAAAACAAAGGTCGTATGAAAAAGTTACGAACCCAGGAAGTTGAGGTAGCAAATTACTCATAGGGGCCCACATAACGTTTGGAGTTTCATCTCCTAGGGTTAGGTTTTTGGATTTCTAGGGTTTTGGAATTCATGAGTAATATCAAAAAGGCCTCTGGAATCTCATGGTAATCATTATGCTTAGATGGATGCATGTAGCAACCACATCTCTTCTCAGCTATTGCTACCACCATTCGAGCAAGTGTTTCATTTCTGTAGTTTTACAGTTTCATCCTATTTCATTTATTCAGTAGAAGATATTGTTCACTGGATATTTGTGTTTTTATTCATATCTCTGTGTTTACTGTATTCATTCTGTTAATTAGTTCATTTTTCTCCTAAATCCGGATCAGTGGTATCAAAGTGGTTTACTCTTCATTTATTTTTATTTGTGCATGTCCTTGACAAGATATGGGTACAAGAAGTTGGGACTCGAACCAGTTGATCCATTGCAAGAATGGTCACGCTGATCCAAAAAACAACCCATGGGGGACAAAAGGAAAGATGATGGAGTAGGAGATCCTTTTAAAATGTTTCTTGAGGAAGCCCTCGCGTGACAAAGGAACAAAATGATGAACAACTTTGCGCAGATCCTTCAAAGACTGCCCACAAGAGAAGCATCTTCATCAAGTGGCCATGAAACCCCCTTTAAGGTATAGGTAATTTTTGATATTACATTATTTGAAGGACTGATAGATGCGGATGTTGTAGATAAATGGTTGATTATGCTCAAAGGTTATTTTTCGGTCCACAATTTTTATGATAGGGAAAATATTACTTTTTCACTCCTCAAGGTCATCCCCCATGTTAAGGTCTAGTGGGATACTTACTCTGAGCAAAGGACCATAGAGGAATCTGCAATATTTGTGGTTTCCCCTACATGGGATTCCTTCAGGGATGCCATTAAAGAACACTACTACCTGGTTGGAAGCTACGAGGACCAATACACCCGATGGACCACCCTGCATCAAGAAAGGGACCAGACAGTACCAGATTTCACCAATATTTTCCATACCCTGCACACAATATTGGGTATCAAAGACTGAGCGACATCTAATTCTCAAATACCGCAATTTTTTTCATAAACACATTCAAATAGAAATTGAGTTTCTGGACATCGCCTCATTGGGTACAACTTATAGATATGCTTTCAAGATCGAGTAGAAATTTAAGCAGAAGAGGTGAGAGCTTGGATCTGCAAACTCCTCACAAACAAAGCAGAATAAAGGTGCAACCCCAATCCACACATAAAGGGATAGAGAAAAGATGGTCACTCTCAAGACAACCAGTCCAAGCTGCAACACAAGAAGGGAAATGAAAAGACAAAGAAGGACACGAGAATATGATGTGAATACCATAAAATCCCTTGTCACAACATTGAAGAATGTCACTCCAAGCAGTCACTTATGGCCGAGTTGAAGGTGTCTGAGTCTGAGGTCAATTTTGACTCCGAATCAAATCTAGAAGGATGGAATCAGATTATCGATGTTGAACCCAGTTCCATTGTCACTACCACCAAAGTCCAGCCAAGTGAACTAGAAGAACCAGAGGAAGGGGAACACCTTTTTCACTCACATATGTGGGTAAAGGGGGCTCCGCTTCATTTCATTGTTGATAGCGACAGTCAAAATAACTTGATCTCAGTAGAGGTCATCAAGCGATTGTGTTAGGTACCTAACCCCTCACGTAGGTAGAATAATATGTTTCCATGTAATAAAGGTCAATATTAATAAGTCCTATTAATAAGGAAGAATAATTCAAATGTAAGAAGACCTAATAGAATCTTCCACTTCTAGAAGGATATTCCTCTAGATGGTTCTTTTGATATAAATATTTAGTATAAATAGGAGTCGAGGGTATGAGAAGTTTTGTCTTAGATATTATTTTAATAGAGCTCTTGTCTGTTGGAGGTTGCCCCCTCGAAGAGACAAGTGAACATTTCTGTCAATAATCAAAGTGCTCTTTATGGTGTTATTCTAGTATTATTTTGGTATTATTGTGGTGTTTTTCTGGTTATATCGTTGTTTATCTTCCATTTCTAGATAATTATTTTTGTTCTGCATACTATTTTATATATGGAATATTACAAGTGGTATCAAAGCACCTTCCTCGGCAGAAAATTATGGGTTAAACTTTTTTCATGGTAGAGACATATGCCGACATATTTAAGCTAAAAAGATCTGTCATTACGTGCATAAAACCATGGTTGGGGATTCATACACGTAGGAAATACAAGTGATACTTAAGCACACATATGTTGGCCACCCTTGTAACCCCTGTTGGTACCCCTTCGAGTGGTAACACATCATACAACACTTGTATACAGATCAACCTAGATCTCCTGAGGCCCTCCATAGATAAATTGATCGGTCACCTAACTTCTATAGTGCCACTGATAACAACACTCGGGAAGATACTCTCTAGAACCTGGATAGTCAGGTAGTACATATAACAACATGGTATAGCCTCCTTAGTTGGTTCCCTGAGATATTAGGTCGAGTACTACTGTTGGACCCCACACGTACATCAGAGAGCTATAGCATAGGGCAAACCCTTGTCTATAGAACCCTTGAATACCCTAACCCTTGGGATGAAAACAAAAATAGAACAAACAAGATCTGTTGTCGTGCAATTATGTCTCCTACATTCGGGTTGTGAAATTACTACACATTTATTCCTATTAATCATTTGTGCATTTCGTCATTGTAGTATTCTTCAGAGCGAAGTATAACTCTGCATGCCATTATTTGAGACCTATTGTTGGCCCTTGACCAAGTTTTGAGGATTCTTGGTCATGTTTGACCTAATTTTGGGACTTCGACAGGTTGTCGAAGGCGGAGTGCAAGACGAAGCAGAGATCACGAGATATCGTCCCCTTTTAGGGCTCTTTGTGGGATTCGAGATTATGTAATGGGTATGGGATGTTGGCCCATGGGGTTACCCATGTTTATGCCTATTTTGTAATGTATAAATAAGTAGTTAGGTGATGTAAGAGACAGATCAAGAGACCTAGTAGGCCGGTGTGCTAAGTGATAGAGTTCGATCTATGTGATCAAGAGTTGTAAGTGCTTTGTGCATACTGTGTGAGGCTTGCAAGGCTAGTGCAAGTAACTATAAGAGACTATGTGAAGGCTTGGTGCTATACCCTAGCTAGAAGAAGGAGGATATGGTGGAGTGCACACAGATCTCCTATCTTCTATGGAGTGGAACTTGGATGCTATGTGCCTGTAAGAAGCTTGACCAAAGATAATAAAGAAGAGAAGAGTTGGTGGACGTAGCCCCAGGGTGGAGGTGAACCATGTACATGTTGTGTTTCTATGCTTTGTGTGATGTATTGATGTGTTTATGTGTTTATTTTATTAGTGCTTTAATATAGATGAATGATGGATAGATTTGTTGATGCTTAGTGATTAATAATATGGATGGATGTTAGATTTGATGTATGTATGTATGCTTAGTGCTTAAGTACCTTAGATCTAAATGAATATTGTGATACTCTGTAATTAGGTTTTAACTGCGCTATAACTAAGACTGGATATTAATGAATGTTAACTGTTGAGTGCTTTGTTAAGTGTTAGAATCACAAATCTGTCTCCAAGCTAGGGTTGCAGACATCTAAGTTCTGGAACCACCCCTGCCTATACATCGGGTGAGACTTCATCTGCTTCCTAGGTGTTGCCAAAAGGGTCAATAGTTAGGGTTTTGTTGGTGCATTGTTGTAGCATTGAACCCTGGGTCTGCCCCTATGCCAACAAATGGTTCCATTGTCGAGACCTAAAACTGTGATTTCTGGGAACTGAGGAAAAAGAAGCTTTGTGCAAAGATCCAACCTGAAACTGTGATTAATAGAAACTGAGGAAAAAGAAGCTTTATGTGAAGATATGACCTGAAATTGTGAAAGCTCTGTGCATAGATCTGTCGCTCTAATGTGCAGTATTCTACTCGATCTGTGAAGCTCTGTGCTAAGAAAAGAGGTCAGATCTGAAGAAAAGAGGTAAGATCTGAACGCTTTGTGCTCTGATAGAGGTAAGAATAGTGAAAATTTTTAGATCTGGAAGCTTTGTGCTCTACTGAAGATAAGATAAGTGGAAATTTTTTATTCTAGAGTATGAATCTAGGTATGTTTGATAAGTTTTTTCCTACCTTAAAAATTAGGGCACTGATAGAAGAAAGAAGATTTGATATGAGTAAATCTGATAAGAATAGTGAAAGATATGTTATACCTATGCATAGAGAGAATGTTTGGAATAACAATTTGATGCAGGACCCTTAAAGAATTTGTTGCAGGTTAGCTACCATGATCCTAGCACAAAGTACAAGAGAGGTTGGGGATCATTTAAGAGAAATAGAGGATTAACCCTTTGTTACAGTTGCAGAAGACCGGGACATCTGGCTAAGGAATGGCCTAGTAGAAGATATAGTTGTCTTTACTGTAGATCTATGGAACATGAAGTATTGGATTGCCCTAGAATGATTGCTAAGGTTGAAAGGATGAATATGAGACAAGAAGACCATGAGAAAGGTCAAGAAACTGAGATTATGGAAAAACCCCATAAAGAATAAAAAAAAGTATTGCTACAGATGAAAGAAACCCTGAATGACCATCGACATCTCAGTTTATCAGAGATCTTCAAAGAAAAAGAGTGCATTAAAACAAGAATAGGAGACTTCGACATTGACTGTGTTCTGGATAAGGAAACATAGGTGAATATCATGATAGAAAGAACTTCGAAACTTTTAGGGGAGCCTTCTATGATTCCTTCATTGGGACGAATATGATTATTCAGAGGAAAGTTGATAACCCTATGTGGAAGACTTACCCAGATATCTATGAGTGCTCATGGAACTTCGTCAGAGGAAGAATTTGAAGTTGTTAAATTTATTGAGAACAACGCTCCATTTGCTATGTTACTAGGAAAACCTTGGATTGAAGGAGATTAGGCCAGAAGGAAAGAAGAAGAAGTCTTAGAACAAAAGAAGTAAGAGTTGAAACATTCCATGACTAGGAGGATCACACACTTGATTGAATAAAAGGAGAACCGAGCAAAGCTAATTAAAACCAGAGACGTGGATGTCAAAGTGGGAAGAACACTAGAAGACCCACATAAGACTAAAGTACCTATTCCAGATACAAATGAGGTATTACCCCTGATTTCTAGGAAAGAATCTCAACAATGCGAAGTTAATCTGCCAAAAGAAGATAAGAATCAGAATGGAAAAATGAATTCTGAGACGAAGCTCACCAAAAAGAAGGCTAGAAAACTAGGTAAGAAGAGAGATAAGATCGAAAAATTACAGAAGGTTCCAGAGGGAACTTCACAGAAGGAAAATTTCCAAAATTGGAACTTCACCGGGATATCAGAACTGCATCACATGGCACTTTGCCATGACGAAGAAATATAGTCATTTGGAACAATATAATTGTTCGACCGATGACCTGAACGGGTAGAAAGGCATTTATGGTCAAAAATTTTTCCACCAGATCGTTGGGACTGCGCCATAATGGATAGAACTGAGTTAATGAAGGATTCTCACCCATTGCAAGAGATATGTTTCCAAGTTATCTATTTATCCTGTCGCGCCACGCAATGAGAACACTTTTTCCAACTGTGACTATCTGAGCCCGCAAAATAGTTGATTTTTCACAGTGATCATCACGCTATTTCCATCTATCCTGTTGCATTGAGAAGTTACTCTTCGAACCCGAGATATTCAACCATGAGCGTGTATGTCCGAAGAACTTAATGCACTCAAAGATTCTACGAAGGAATTACTCATCAACCTCATGACTGAGAGAGCCATGTCTGAAAGAGTGATGTCGGTGGGTGTACAAGCATCATCGACGAGAGGATTGCAAGCCTCTCCGTCGACTTCTCACGGAGCCGAACCATCCCGACCATTAGCAGAAAAGAGAACCAAACACAGAGACGACCTAGAAAATGTGAAGCTGATCCCGACCATATTTCCCGACTATATCTCGCCTCTTCCCGATGCGGTGATTCGAGATAGTGTTCCAAGATATTTCGAGTACACCATGGTTACTGCGCACCTCTTGAAGGGGATACACATAATTTGAGTGCAACAAGACAAGATTGCAACATTGAAGTTCAATGAATTAAACCTTGGAGATTGCAAGAACTATAGTATGATTACCCCGTATAAATACCTGACCAGGATGAAGGGAAAGAACTCAAAGATAATCTCCCAGTCATGGACGACGAACCTTGCGCAGTCCACCCTGTTAAATGTAATGAAAATCCCACACTTCGGAAGGCACCAGGAAGTCAACACCCATGTTAAGCTACTCCTTTCATGTTACCATGGAAGCTACTTGTGGCTACACCTCCATATCACAGTCGATCTGACGTTGATCCATAGGATCACTGGATTAAGTATGCAAGGACCCGACCCATAGGAGTTTTATCCAGGAAAAGCCACAGATTGCGCACTAGCACAGAAGGTCAAGGATACATACAGGGATGTTGAAAATGGGATGCGAGGCTACAAAGTAGCCTCCATCCAGAATGTCAAAATGCACCTGATCCAGGTGGATATCGGTGGCCACCCACCTTTTCTAGCTGGCTCAAAACATTTTTCTGGCAATTTTGGCAATTTACTATTTTTAGTAGTTTTTAACTTCTGGGGCCATTTTGAGGGCCTAAATGAAGGTTTTTCAAGATCGATCTTCTCAATGATATATAAAGGCATGATTGAGCCCCCAAAATGAATCTCCTTGACGATACCTTTCCAACAGGCTATCATACGCCTAAAATGGAGATCGTATGCAAACGTTACGACCCCAGGAAGTTGATGTACTAACTTACCAAAACGGGGCCCACATGAATTTTGGTGCTTCATCTCCTAGGGATAGGTTTTTGGATGTCTATGGTTTTTGGCATTCCTGTTTATTGTAAAAATGCCTTCAGAGCCTCATTGTAATCATCTTCTTGCGAATGCGAGTAGCCGTCACATCTCTTCTCGGAGATAAGCTGCCACCATTCTAGCGAGTCTTTCACTCTGTATTTTTATAGTCTCTGTACATTTATTTCATTAATAGAAATCATGTATTACTGTATATCTGTGTTTATGGTTGCATCTCTGATACATTTATGTTATATTATTGAATATCTATGATATCTCTATGCATTTCTTTATTATATCTCCTCTCTCATTTCGTGTCGAAAATAATCTGGATTAGTGGTATCAGAGCAGGCTGCTCTTGATCGTTTTTTTCAGTGCATGTCCCCGACGAGGTCCGAGTATAGCAAGTTGGGTCTTGAGATTGTCTCTCTTGAATACAATATTTCTCGCATTTCCAAGAAACCCTCAATGACGGAAGAAAAGAAAAACGACGAAGAAGACAATCCTATAAATTTGTTGCTTAAGAAAGTTTTTACGCGACAGAGGGATGAAATGATGGAGAATTTTTCCCACATCCTTCAATGCCTGCTGATAGTAATAGATGCATCTTCATCAAACCACCACTTTTGAAGCACCTCTCCTTTCAAGGTACAGGTTAATTTTGATATTCCCGTATTTGAAGGTTAGATAGATGCGGATGCCCTAAACAAATGGTTAAATATGTTATAAGGTTATTTCTCCGTTCATAATTTTTTCAACAGGGAAAATATCACCTTCACACTCCTTAAAGATCTCCCCCATGTCAAACATTGGTGGGAAACTTACTGGGATCAAAGTTCCACAGAGGAGTCTGGAATATATGGGGCCGAGCCCACTTGGGATTTTTTTGTGGATGCGGTAAAGGAACAATATTACCCTGTTGGAAACTATGAGGACCATTACATGAGATGGACCACACTGCGGCAAGAGAGGGGCCAAGTAGTTCCAAAGTTCACCAATACCTTTCATACCTTGCGCACCAAGCTGGGTATCAAAGACTCTAAATGACATTTGGTTCTGAAATAGCGTGGGGCTCTACACAGATACATCCAAACCGAAATGGATTTTTTGGACATCTCATCACTCGGTGATGATTATCGATATGTTGTTAAAATCGAGCAGGTATTTAAGCACTAGAACAAATGGGAGTTCAAGTCTGCAAATCTGCAACAACCAAAGTATGACAAATATGACCCTAACAAATAGTCTCCCGAAAACCAGTCCAAGCCACAGGAAAAGAAGGGTCATGGGAAGACAAAGAAGAACATTGGAAAATGGTGTGATTTCAAAAAAATACCCTAGCACAACACCGATGAATGTCGCTCAAAACAGTCATTGGTGGCCAAGATCAAAGACAAGGAGCCGAACCTTGATTCAGAATCTAATTATGAAAATACTGGTAAAAGATAGATCATCAACGCAGACCCCACTGCTATTGTCGCAACCATAACATTTCAACCAGAAGAACCAACAGATCCTAAAGAGAGGGAGAACCTTTTTCATTCACAGATGTGGGTGAAGGGGACCCTGCTGCATTTTATTGTTGATAGCAGAAGCTAGAAGAACCTCATTTCAGCAGAGGTCGTCAAACAGTTGGGATTGTCGACAAAACCACACCCACAACGATACAGCATCGGGTGGCTTCGCCAAGGACGAGATATTTGTGTCATCCAACAATTTCGATTATCATATGACATCCAACCCTTCAAGGATGAGGTATTATGTGATGTTGCCTCATTGGATGTTTGTGATGTCCTCTTGAGCCAACCATATATGTGGAGACAACATGATGTTTATGAGTCTCGACCCCGTAGTGTCATTGTTACTTTGTGGGGTCATTTCTACATAATACCATAGGTAGTTCTGACTATTGTTCCACCTAAAAAGTTCCACAAGGTAGTATCTCATACTACAAAATTTAGCTTCTTCACAATCTGTTCAAAAGGTGAACAAAAGGATACTGCAACCACTACAGCCTCTGCCCAAGAACCTTCTATCCAACAGAAGCAGGTCGACAATATTGTAGCAAAGTGTAAATATTACTTATGCACAAAATAATCACATGTATCCAGACTGGTTAAAAAGGTCCAACCTTTCCAGCCACATGCTCGTGATAGCCTTCCACAAACCGAGCAATGCAATGTCTCCAGCAAGGCAAGCAACTCACCAAGATTCAGATTTAGTAAATGCTTTTTCCTCTCCCATGGGCACTCAACGCAATGAAGACCATTATTTCCTAAGGAGGGAGGATTGATCCAGGTGGATATCGGTGGCCACCCACCTTTTCCAACTGGTTCAAAACAGTTTTCTAGCAATTTTGGCAATTTACTATTTTTAGCAGTTTTTAACTTTTAGGGCCATTTTGAGGGCCTAAATGAAGGTTTTTCGGGATCAAGCTTCTCAATTATAACCAAAGGCATTATTGATCCCCCAAAATGAATCTTCTCAATGATACCTTTCCAATGGGCTATCATACGCCTAAAATAGAGATCGTATGCAAAAGTTACGACCCCGGGAAGTTGATGTACTAACTTGCCCAAATGGGGCCCACATGACTTTTGGCACTTCATCTCCTAGGGTTAGTTTTTTGGATGTCTAGGTTTTTTGACATTCCTGTTTATTTTAAAAATTCCTTCAGAGCCTCATTGTAATCATCTTCTTGCAAATGCGAGTAGTCGTCACATCTCTTCTCAGAGATAAGCTGCCACCATTCTAGCGAGTCTTTCACTCTGTATTTTTACAGTATCTGTACATTTATTTCATTAATAGAAATCATGTAGTAATGTATATCTGTGTTTATGGTTGCATCTCTGATACATTTATGTTATATTATTGAATATCTGTGATTTCTCTGTGCATTTTTTTATTATATCTCCGCTCTCATTTCGTGCCGAAAATAATCCGGATTAGTGCCTAGCCTACCAGCTAATAGCCAGAAAGTTAGTAAGGAAGAAAAAACCTACGCAGGTCACGGGATTTGTTTTTGAACTCACATGGAAGTGTGTAGAAGGTCTGCAGATGAACTGGGTGAAGTACCTAGTTAATCAGCTAGAAATAGACTGCCGCGAAGCACAAGATCAGGGCTACGAGTTTCACTTTAGCTTGCTCCTGATCCTCATCACCTTTGTTTCCTGGGAGATGTCGAAAGATGCGACCTTCCCGGATATCGAACCATTCGAGCTACTTTCTTTGAAGTTCACCACACTTTGGTACTCGAGTGATATGAACAAATAGTGGCAGTCGAACGTTGTTTTTCACACATATTACCTTCAGCTGAAGAGAGCCATCAAAACTGAACCTCGCATGACTCCGAACACCCTACAGAGGTTTCAACCCCTGATGAAGTTATGTGTAGATCAACACTTCATCTACCTTACAACGCAAGCCGATGAACATAAAGAGCATCTTCAGTCATACTACAAACTCACGGAAGAGGACCATGAGGAGATCACTAAGGACTGGTTCGTAGACCTCCTTATCCCCGCCGAACCTATAGAGATGTCTAACCTTGAACTAGACATCCTAGAGGGCCACAAAGAACAAAACACACCCGACACTAGCAGAAGGAAGAAGACTGAAGAGTTTCAAGACTTAAGCAACACCTCAGGAAAGATTGCTTCAGTATCACCTGACCGAGGGGGTGATGACAAAGTAGAATAGATAAATGGCAAAGGATCTGAATAGAAGAAAGGCGAAGTAACACCTCCTAGAGATGAGGTTGATCCCCTGAAGGAGAGGAAGGTTTCTCCCCTGAAACCTTATTTCCGGAAGAAATCCAGAGCCACCATGACCAAGATGAATATTGTGCTCACTACCTATGATTTTGATTTCATCATAGCAACCCTAAACGACGCTTCGTTGGAAATCATGGAGAAACAAGAAGCTAAGAAAGAGGAAATGTATGATAGAATTAAGGTTGGCATCCAAGGGGTACAACAGGCCCTTCAGCCCAACCACATAGTTTCCACTGCGCCCCTGCCATTAGTAGAACCAAAGTTGGGAGATGAGCCAACCCAACTTCGTCGACTAGCTGATGCAGTCGAAGCTCGCCTTCATCGTGCACAAGAAGAAATATAACAAGCCACCCAAGACTTGAAGTAAGTGCAAGGAGTACTCATAGAACAATGTTGAATTGCAGAACAAGAGAAGGTTGCTCTCCAGGCAAAGTTTGAAGAAGAGAAATAACAGATACAACAAGAAAAAGAACAGTTGCTCGCAGAGCAACTCGAAGTGAAAGAAGCAGTTAACATAGCACTCCACTCTGCAACAGGATTAGAACCACAGGCAAAAGACCGAGTCATGCATCAAGTAGAGTAGCTTGCAGAAGCTATCCAACATCTACAACAATGAATAACAGACTTAGAGCTCTACACCGTACCCGACACCCTGCATGACGTAAGGGATCAAAGAGAAGCAACTACTTGAAGCACAGTTGAAAGAATCCAAGTCCTTGCCATGGAATGCAAGCAACTGAGTGAACACAGTGCCCAAATGTATGAGAGACTCATTGAGAATCTTGAATTGAAGGCACTAGACTCACAGCTATAGGAAGTGAAGCAGCAAGCAGAGACAATACAGGCGCAGTTGAAGCCCATGTCAGCTGTGGAAATAATGAAGCGATCCCAAGAGAAGCACACTGCCCAGCAGCAGGTCTACACTATTCAGAGTAGAGTTATGGAAGTAACTTAGAGGCTCCAACCTGTATAGGATGAGGCTTACCAACATTTCACAGAGATCGAAGGCTGAGGAGAGGAACTGGAGCAAGTCATCACTACAGCTAAACAACGCCTAGAGGGGCATGTCAACGAAGCAATCATCCAAGAGTTCATTGAACAGGAGGTCGTGGCACAATGACAAGTCGAAGCCGCTCGAGCCAATCTCGATGCTTTTGAAGCAGAACTAGTCAGATTAGAGTGACTCGGGACGAGTCACAGGTGAGTGTTGGGGGCCTATTGGCCCTTGACCAAGTTTTGAGGATTCTTGGTCATGTTTGACCTAATTTTGGGACTTCGACAGGCTGTCGAAGGCGGAGTGCAAGACAAAGCAGAGATCATGGGATATTGGCCCCTTTTTGGGATTCAAGATTATGTAATGGGTATGGGATGTCGGCCTATGGGTTTACCTATGTTTAGGCATATTTTGTAATGTATAAATAAGTAGCTAGGCGATGTAAGAGAGAGACCGGGAGATCTAGTAGGCCGGTGTGCTAAGTGATAGAGTTTGATCTATGTTATCAAGAGTTGTAAGTGCTTTGTGCATATTGTATGAGGATTGCAAGGCTACTCCAAGTAATTGTAAGAGACTATGTGAAGGCTTGGTATTGTACCCTAGCTAGAAGAAGGAGGATCTGGTAGAGTGCGTGCAAATCTCCTGTCTTCTACAGAGTGGGACTTGGATGCTATGTACCTATAAGAACCTTGAACAAAGATAATAAAGAAGAGAAGAGTTGGTGGACGTAGTCCCAGGGTGGGGGTGAACCATGTACATGTTGTGTTGCTATGCTTTGTGTGATGTATTGATGTGTTTATGTGTTTATTTGCTTAGCACTTTAATATAGATGAATGATAGATAGATCTGTTGATGCTTAGTGCTTAATAATATGTATGGATGTTATATCTGACTTATGTATGTATGCTTAGTGCTTAAGTACCTTAGATCTGAATGAATACTGTGATACTTTGTAATTAGGGTTTAACTGGGCTGTAACTAAGACTGGATATTGATGAATGTTAACTGTTGAGTGCTTTGTTAAGTGTTAGAATCACATATTTGTGTCCCAACTAGGGTTGCAAACATCTGAGTCCTACAACCACCCCTGCCTCTACCTCGAGTGAGAATTCATCTACTTCCCAGGTGTTGTTGAATGGGTCGGTATTTAGGGTTTTGTTTGTGCGCTGTTGTAGTGTTGAACCTGTAAGTTTTAAACCTGTGAAGTAAAGAAATGCATATAGATTCTTAAGAAAAAACAGAATTTAATCAATGGCTCATACACAGAGTACACATAGATTTTATACCGGAAACCCTCAATCGGGAAAACCTTTCTTATATTCATTATATCGAATTTCACCATTCACTATACAATATATATACAATGTTTTTAGGTATTCTGTAGATACCAAAACCCTAATCCCTTAATCTGGGATTAATTTACAAAACCGCTAAAAATAGCAAAATCCTTTAAAAATAACAAAATACACTTTCTTCAATGGAAAGTGTATTTCCAAATGTTTCTTTGACATGCCTTCAAGTAAGAATTATCTCTGGTGCTTAAGGAAGCACATTTCAAAACTTCAAACAATTGAAAAAATGATGAAATGGCTTCATTGGTTGTTTCATGTAACTTGAACGCTTCAGTTTCCCAATAATTAAAGTAGGTGTGTGCAATAAGCTTGCTAGACAAGCATCGTTTTCATCATTTTCTCAATTTTAGTTTTCATTTTCATTTAGTTTTAGTTGAAGGTCACAGATCAATGCAGATTGCAAAGGTTAAAGGTTGAGAGCATGACTCCACAAGCCCAAAGGATAAGGCACTGAAACTACAAGAGTTCCTAGAGCCTCACAGTGAGGACTCTCTCCCCCATGGAGCCTATGTTAGCACAAGATTGGTTTATGCCTCAGCCTTGCATAAGTGGCACTACCTAATATTTCACAGAGAACAAAATCTGCATTTCATTATTCATTTTGGCAAATGAATACAATTGTTATGGGATTTTTATTTGTTTTGGGGAAAATTGAAATTATATTGAGTTATTCCCAATATCCAAGTTCAAGCATTAGAGCACCCACAGATTTATGCTACCGAATTGCATGCAGAAACACAGTCGGGCACTACCTACAGGCACTGTGTAATATTCTGGCAGAGGCTAAATTGTGCAGAGTTATTCTGCCAGTTTTGAGTCACTAATTTAAAACTTGGGTTATGAATAGTTGAGGATGTATTTTTGAAAACTGGAGGAGGTTTTTGTTCATAACATTCCAAATAAAAAAAACCTCTCTCAATTGTTCAAAATGTGTTTTGGTTTGATATATATTGGATATAGAAGTAGGCGCTGCGTACTTTGCACAGTGGCGCTGCGTACTAATTTCCTGTAGCAGTCACGGTTTTGATATTCTTCTTGGTGGGGGGGTTGCCACATTTCAAGGAGGTTTCGAATGACTTCTCAAGGATCATTTAGATTTCAAGGGACACATGCACCTAATATTTAGCTCTAGCAAAGGCCTCATGCAATGAGGTGGAGACATTTCATTAATTACTTCCAACAAATTCCTGAAAATTAGCAGTTTGTTGGATTTTTGTCTCTTTGATTGTTGCCACCTATCTCCAAGGTTTAGAATCCAATGTAGGAGATGGGATTCGAACTCCTTAGTTCATTTGGATGTTATTGTCTATTTAAAGAAGAAAATATCTCTTGGAGAGGGGATGGATGAGCCAAGAGAGGCTAGAGAGAGTAGGAGTAGGCAGTTTTCCCGTGTGTGTTCATTTGTAAGCCTATGGGAATTTTTTGATTGTAAGCATTACTGTTATTGGAGACTCATGAGAGTTGTGATTTCAGATTGTAACTCTTCTTTTATATTTCTTCTTATTTGAATATATTGCATATTTAAGGATCAAAGGCTGTCAATGATTTATGGATCCCTAAGCAGCAGAGGATATGTTGTATTTTGCCCATCAGCCATTGTTTATATTCAAGTATTTGTTGATTCATTAAATTGAGAGGATTTTTTTTACTGAACATTCTATCTTCTGTTTTCCTTCTCCTTTCTTCCACCTATCAGCATATAATCTTGTTTTCTGTTAAGAAGCTTTTGTGCCTTAGATGAGTGGGATGTTTGTGACTCCATTGCCCATTGGTGTAGCCTACTGATCTGTAATTTGCTACCCTCTCTCTTTCTTTATCCATCTTTCTAATCCACCTATTCAAAACCAAAGTTATCTTTTACATTCTGATGGGTGCTAAGCTTACACTTTAGCAGTCAAAGTGTGACTTTCAATGCTAACACATCCATTGGGCGACTTGAAATCAACCTTGTCAAACTCCGAAAATTGTCATTTTACATGCGCTTGTTCTTAAACCAAAACTTCTTATTCTCTGCAACTGAAGAGGTTTTTCACAAATTCCTCCATTGTGCTATGGAGTCATCATGCTTAGAAACTGAACCATACTGGATGCCAAACTGAGAAGCAAACTACTGAACTGAAATAAAATGTTGAACTATAAGGCTGAAATGAAATGTTGATTTGGACAACTTATTTATATACATTGTCCCTACACTAATCATAAGAAATTCCATTGATCAAGTAATATGAAATTTCCAATGGAGCCATGCAAATAGTGGATTGCTTAACATACCTTGCTTGCTGCTAAATGAAGGAATGAAAAGATAATAAATTGTTTGCATCAAAGAATGAATAGGTAGTTTGTGCTTACTGTTGAAATTTGGTTGCACACAAAACGCTGCAACATTTTGGACCTCTTGAAGAAAATACTCCAACCAAACAGCCACTGGATCATGAAAAGATAAATAATTTTCAAATTCAACCGATACCTCTTCCTGCTGGCCAAGCTATATGAAATGCCTTTGCACACTTTCTCCACTATTGATCTTTTCTTTTTCTGGCACAAGAATGTAACATTGAGGCTCACTAGTCTATTGCTCATCAGTTGTTAAACATGAAGGAGAGATCAACTACTCCAGTAATCCTTCCTTATATCCTTCATCCACTGTCCAAGAATCTTCTTGATAACTGTCATACACAGGCTGATTTATTTTAAGATGTTGTTGATTGGTTTCCAGATGAACAAAAGCTTCTTGTTGATCATCATCTTCAAGATCACATCCATCACAGTTATCAAACAAAGGAGAACTATTGTATGTTTCCATGCATGTTGGGAAAGAAATCGACTCTTCTTCATCCTCTCGATACTCATCATAAACAGGCTGCTCATAAAAAAAATATGAACCTTGACTTTCATAAATCTTTGTTTCATGATGCTTTGGCAATAATGGATGAATATTTACAGCCTGATCTTCATAAAAATTTACAACAGTGATTATATCTAAGACAATTTCAATTACATTTGAATTGTTCCCATCCTCACAATCATCTTGAAGCTCTTCCTGAAATGTCTTTTGGGTAACATGCAGTTCATCATATTTCAGGGCATATAATTGATTATAAGACTGATAAGGATCTTCTTTCAAAAATTTTACAATAGCAAGATGACCATGTTCTGATCCAAAAAATGATTGTTGTATATGATCTTCAACAAGTTGTTGATCTTCATAAATATCTAGATCAACAATTTCATCATCTTGTTGTTCAAGCAAACTATCTTCAACACTATCAATGTTACCAAAATCATCCTGAAAGTCATTTTCTTAGAAAGAAGAACTAAAGGTAGAATCATGTATGAAAGAATTTGAACCTCGCTCTTTATAAGAAAATGCATTTTTATCTTTATTTCTGCAGCAAACATGATCTTGATTTGTTTGAAAGCCCTCTAACATTTCCTTCTCATCTGTATGGAGTTTGGCTTGATTTTCATCTTGAATATGATCACAAGTGCTATTTTGCTCTGATTCTTCATCAACAAATTCTCTCCCATGACGATCATCTTCATCAACTTGAAAACTTTCTGACATTTTTTCTTCTTCTTCATGAAAATTTTCTTGAACTTCTTGAAGGAAATCTTCCTGCTCTGAAAATTTTTCTTGTTCGATGAATTCTTTATTGCAAC
>JASDQU010241991.1:316057-336925 GCA_032191745.1 Picea mariana
TTCCAAAGGTTAAGTCTTAAACTGCTAAACATAACAAGGTTTCTACTGACATATATAAAAAGCCAAAATTCAGGCCCCTAAAGGTGACCAGCTTAACAGTAGTAGCCATAGACAATAGCTGATATAGGTGGAATTCATGAGGCAAAACCACAGTAAAACACGCAGCAAAGTAACAAAGACACCATACATATCACGTAGTGGGGCTGTATTGCGTCCAAGAAGAAGGCGTCAAGTGTCGAGTCCCTGAGAGGAGTCGACGCCTCCTCGACTGGTGTCACGTCCAATTGCATTGCATCCTCCGACTAGACTAGTGGCACGTTCTCCTCATGGCCTGGTGCGTCGTTCTTCGAATTCCCCAGTGGGGGAGTTGGTGCCAATACCGGTGTCTCAGCTCCTGCTGCTTGAGCTTCTTTTGTTGGGGGGTGGTGGACACCCTGCAATGCTGAGAGCAAATGCAGGAATTGTGATGCTTTTCCATCCAAAATCTTCAGGAGAAACTGAAGATCATCCAAGTCCTGACGTAGGTCAAATACCAAGCCTTGCAGTAGTGTGAGGCTTGTTTGCAATTCAAATTCTGGGTCGCGCTAGAGTCGGCTCGGGAATGAGGCCACTGGCGTGAATTCTAGCATGTTGCGGGGTCGTCACCCTGAGAATGAGCACCGAGAAGCGGGGCATGAAGTGACTGGGAGGCTGAGTGGGCCAATGAGTTGGGAGGAGCCATTGGAACTAGGTGTGAAGCAGAGGCCAAGTTTCCTAGGGATCCTGGGTTGAATCCCAGCGAGGTCCCTGAGAAATCAAGCCACTCCATCTTGTAGGAAAACGACGATGAAAGGGGCGGGAGGTTGGTGGGAGTATGAGTCGACTGCCCCAGGGAGGAGGACAAGGTGGGCAACAAGGAGAAGGAACTGTGGGAGGGCACAGGTGGGGGGTGGAGGGCCAAACGTGGTTGGCTGGGCTGCCATGTCGAACCTCATTTCAACTTTCCTCTCTGCCTGGGCATCTATGAAACACAAAGAGAGAGGAAATGACCGAGAGTGAGCGAAAACAGGCAAAAGAGTTGTTGGGCAGGAGGCCAAGCTCTGGAGAAAACAACCAAGAGAGAATGAGGCATCTGGAACATCTGGTGCAGTTCATAAAACCTGAGGAGTTGGTTCGTTCCATTAAACCAACACACGCACAGAGTAAAAGCATAAAAATGTCACTGGTCCATCGAAGGGACGTCAATGCAAAGCAGGGCGCATTGAGAGTAATGGTGCCCTGTCTCATGCAAGGTCGACTTAAAATCATTTAGGTGGCGGGAGGGGGAGGCACGCGTCCGTCATGTGGTTGACGCCACGGTATCTCTCTCCTGGCTGCTTCGCTAGACGCGTGGTTCCCACTATCACCCCATTCGGGGAACTCCTTTTAATATTTAAAATATTAAAATTCTAATAAATTTATTTAGACTAATTAATCCACAAATCATGTCATGGGCATACATTGTTGTGAGGCCTGGTGTGCATTTCTGCACAATGACATAAATTATAGTTTAAAATCAAAACATGTGTTGCTTAAGACTTGTGACTATGCATTTTTAGATGTGGAGGCTCTAACAAGCTTGAATTAGGGTTTTATGAAACAATAGAAACCCTAATCCTAATCGTCTATATCATCATATATTGAGAACATTGTCATCTACATCGGGCTCAACCTCTTCGACTTCTTAATCTAACATATCTATCTTCTCCCTATGTGCAATGCAGTGTTTAACAATAATTTGAATTTTTTTACTTTATTATATAGGTGTCAGACCTCTGATGCCTCAATTCATCATAGAACGCAAGTCGATATTTTGACAGATTGTTCTTGCCCGTTCGTCGTAACCCCAATGGATTTGTAGCTCTCATGCATTGTCGCTCCAATGGAAGTTTCCTACCATGGATTCATCGATCCGATAGATCTACCACACTATATCTTTGGACCAATGACAGGCTGCACCCTCTAGAGTGTCACCACTCTGATGTAGGTCGTCGATCATAAGGTCGCAATTTCAATGGAGTCTGCGTCGACTTTTGATGATAATTATGTGCGCCTATGTCAGAATAACGACCGAACTCATCGGTAAAACGATGACGACTTGGATGATGACGTTTTCTTGGAAAATGACATGTGTCATCCAAATGCATTGCATTAATGACAACTCTATGAGTGTCGCACTTGTGACGATTCAATGCAGTGAATAGTTTTTTGGTAAAATATCTCCACAGCTTCCACGTGGTAGTTTGTTATGTAAGATGTTCGACAGGTGGGTATGACTGTCAAGAGTGCGACATAAGGCTTTTGACGAACAACTGAACTTGGGTTTGTCGGAATACAAATGTGACTCTGTTAGAAGGGATTTAGAACATCATCGAAAAATGTGCCAAATGTACTAGTGTAATGAATCATTCAATCACTTATACTAACATAATATCATTAATACATCAATCACATCAGTTAACATTCACCTAGATTATCATAACTGAGTCAAGCATTTAATACAATAAGAGAATAAGTCAGGAAACAAGGTTACTTGATTAAAACCCAACAACACTCTCAACTACTCTAAAACACCCTTCCTCCCTAACTTATTTCCATATTCCAGTTCCTATCCTTCCTCTACTAGACTATACTGGAGCATCAACTATATTGACCTAACTCTAGATAGAACTTGTAAGTGGAAGTGTCAACTACCTCGACCAAACTTCCCCAACAGGCAACTAGCAACTACCATCACACGTCTAGGGGAGCATGGCTTAACACAACCCTCCCATGACTCGAGGTTTCAGAGGATAACCAACGGGAAATTCCTCCACCCCTCTTGATAGAACTAGATCAACACCTTATCATGGACCATATTGTGGCACTATGTTCTAGGAGCTTTGTCATCGAATACCAGTTTCAGGTAGTCGTGCCACCTGAAAAAACATGCACTTTCCCAAATATCATAGCAATGCATTTGATCCAATGTAAAACATTATAAGGATAATTCCCAACATACTATTTCTCCGATGTCCACGACTTCAACTACTCATTATAACACTTCTTTGGCTATTGCATAGCCCATTCAACTAGTAGGTTAGTTTACCACACAAACTCGTGCATAACCATATGCTATTGAAATGTGTTTTCATTTAAAACATATCTTTGAACCTAGTATCTACATACCAAGATCCTTCAATCAAAACTTAAATGCTAGAAGTAAATCATATAACATATGTCGTTAACAACATAACAATAATCATTCATAGTATTTACACATACGTAGGTCCACATGTCCATAATTTGAAATGTCAATGTTTAAGAGTGTTCCAGAGATAATAACCAAATGAAAATACAATTAGGCCACACGTAAATTTATTTGCCTAGGTCCAAAAGAGGAATTAAACATATACCGGGAAAGGAACAAGATGGAAGATGGTCTTTGAAACGATGGATTGGGACTGGAACATGGTACTTGGATTGTATCCATATTCTAGGATGGACACTCCACTAACTTTACTCATGAACCGAGTTTCTGATGACACAATTTGCTAATTCATTTTTAAAGAAAAAAAGACTATGAAGAGTTGTTGCTCTATGAAGAGATGTTAGGTATTCAAGCATTTTTGTAATTAGGTGAAGTTATTGGTTTAACCTTATCACTTTGGAATTTCAAATATATAAAAAATAAAAATAAAAATAAAAATATAATTAAAATTTAACTTAAATTAATAAAAATAAAATAAATGTCCAAAGAGATTGGATCCAATGGTGAAAAGCTAGGATTTTTTCACCAACAAATTAACAAATAAAAATTAAATTATAATTTTGAAGTTTTAATTTATTATTAAAACATGATTTATTAAACAAAATATATTTCAATATTATTTATTTATGTAAATTTAAAATTTCAATTATATAATAAAAATTCTATATTTAAATATTTAATATAAATTTATAATAGAAAGATTTTTCATAAAAAGAGTGAAAATATTTACAAACAAATAATTCAACATTATTTTGTCGAGATATATTTTATGACTTATAACCATTTGATAGATAAGAAAGTGTGCTAGCATCAATACATTGTAAATATAATCTAGGTTAACAAAAGTAAATTATGAATCCCACATTGTAAATATAATCTAGGTTAACAAAAGTAAATTATGAATCCCACCAATTTTTCTTTAAAACTGAAAACTACTTGAAAAAATAGAGCTCCGATCGGGACGTTTAATTTCTTTTTAAATGAAAATTGAGAAGAGAAGAGGCGAGGCGACTTTATATCTACGTATCAACAACAACTTCAGGTCGAGAAAACATAGGAGAATTCACAATCTCTGGCGGCCTTCCATTCACTAACTCTCAGAAGCTACCTGTAGTACCGTGGCGGAAGAAACACAATCCCACAAATAAAATATTTTGACATTATTTATATAAATTTAAAATATTTAAATATGTATTGTGAATTTTAGATATATGTTTTGTATAAATAAGTGGAATACATATTATATATAGCACCAGCATAGCATTCTGGTGAATTGAAACGCACATAGAACTAAGGAAATCCAAAAGTTAATCTTAAATGTGGTAATTCCAAAGGTTAATCAGTGAAACATGGCAATCATATGGTGCTACAGTAATTTCTTACTATGATTAAGTAAATGTTAAAAAGTAAACAGGTTAACTGATGCATTCAAAAATACAAGGAAGTTATGAAGAGTAAATCACATTCATTGATTTGGGAGGACGACTAAGAATATTCCACCATTTTCAATTGTTAGCCATCAGATTAAAATTTTAAATTAAAAAGTGATTAATTGTGTCCATCTCCAATAGGTATAAGCCTTTAGACATAATTAATTTGTTTAAGTTTACTTTTCTTATATTTTACATAAATATTATAAATTTAAATTTGATAAAATATTCTTAATTTTAAATTCCAATTATAAAAATATGAATAAATTTATTATCCTTAAAAATGATAAATTCACATTTTTTATTATTATTATAAGATTTAGATGATAAATTCACATTTTTTTATTATTATAAGATTTTCATGATTATAGTTGAGCTCTAATGTTCCGGCAATCGAGATTGGGAAAGATATGTATCTGTAGAAGGAAAAGAAAATTAATAATATAATTTTTTGAGTGATTTTTTTTTTTAAATTATAAAATTTAGACAAAATATCTAATTAAAAATTTTCAAAATAATCTACTACCTTTTAATTTAGCTTACTAATCTATGGCAAATTGCTAGCTTTATATATAGAGTTTTGCGTGGGAAAACAGAGACATGTACAGAAAAAGACAAACAAAAGTACCTGGGATTTTTTCTTTCCTTTATTATTGATTTAGACATTACGCCAGTGGGTGGATGGCCCAGAGATTTTTTTAAAATTGAGACAGTCCACCAACTGGGTAGGTGGTTATAGGAAAATATTTATAGTACCGAAGGTTAATTAGTTTAGTTTATATTGATATATGTTTAAGAGATGGTAATATATTATATTTGGATGGAGAGAAGGTTAATTAGTTTAGTTTATATTGATATATGTTTAAGAGATGTTAATATATTATATTTGGATGGAGATTTGATAAAAAAATGATTTGAATATTATTTTTTGATAGAAATTTGATAAAAAAAAAATGTGTAAGGGATATTTGAGTTTATTTGTGATTTAATAGTTTGAGGTATTATTTGTAATTTAGTAGGTGAAAATATATTGATGATTATGTGAATTAAGTGTTTATTGATTATATGTGTTAGAGGTAATATATTCACTATTGTATTGAATATGGGGTATTCAAATTGTTTTATTTTTGGTGAAGTAATTTTTCTAATGAATTAAAGTTTTATTTTTCAATTTTTTTTTTGAAAAAATTGATGAATTGGGTTATTTTAAAATAGACTTATTAATAAGCAAAATTTCATAAACAAAATTCCCAATATAAAGATGAAAAACTAACTTTCCACATAATTCCTAAACTATTAAAATATTAAATTAATACCATATATGTGAATAGATGGATTATTCCCAGTGATCAAAATTAGTAAAAAAGATTTGCTCCACTAAGAAAATAATAATAATAAAAAATATATAATATGAAAATTAATTAATTAGGCGGAAAGGTGTACAGGTGTACACCTATTGACAATGGGCACATTTAATAGGTTTTTAGTGCTTAATCAGTTTTGTATGGACAAGATTAAATATTGATGGAATATTCTTAGTAGCCCCAATAAATCAATGGTTGTGATTTCAACCACTAACTTCCTCACTATTATAAAGACATCCATTTACATGTTTATTTTTTTACTTTTACTTGATCATATTTAAAATTTACTAAGATTAACAAAGATTAAGGTTTTGTTACAGAGTGTAGAGATGTGAATGTTGAAAATTTTATCAGCAGAAACCTTTCATCTTTCACCAGCCACTAGTTTGAGCTGTGCTAATTATATATATAGTAGTAAATTTAGATTTTGTGGTTTTAACCCTTTTTAATATTTAAGAAATTAAAATTCTAATAAATTTATTTATACTAATTAATGCACAAAGCATGTCAATGAAATGTACAAAAGTAAGGAGGTTAACTAGGGAGTAATCTTCACTCTTGAGTTACTTTTCCAGCAGGTTTTCTTGCAGTTTTAAATTTCGAACCAATCCAAAATTTGATCGATTTTCTGAACATCTGGGTTGGTTTAAAATGGGTCTAAACCCCTGAGATAAGTTTTGAAATGCATGGAAAACTGTAATCCATACTAAAACTCAAACTATCCCTAAAAATTTGACGAGATTCAGACCCATTGTTTTTACTGAAAAACGAAATTCAAGATGGAAAATTGCTCCCTCGGTATCATACTCCCAAAAATAATATCATAACGATGCTCTATATATATATGAAAGCCTCACACGGAATCCATCTGACAACGATAAAATTGCTGACAGAAGAAGGCCGTTCTATAATATTAAAGAAAAGGCAGACATTCATATGGAAAATGGGCTTCTGTAAACTAAACCAATAAATCCGGGTAGCACTTAGTTGGAATGATTACAGGAGGACATGATAATTTCCCTGATACTTCACTATAGCCAGATAGAGTTGGCATCCATTCCCAATATTACACGATTATGTTTTGGGCATACTTTCTCGTTGAAGGCGGACTTGCTCCCAGGCCAGATAAGTTTGAAATGCAGTTAAGCCGAATAAAATGCATGCTGCAAACAAAGATATTACCGACCATGGCTTTGAGAAATACGTTTCACAACATTCAGTACCCATGGTTCTACATTTGCTTGTGTAGAAGCTTTTAACGTCATAAATAGCGTTGTCTATTGGCTTGTATTTGATGATCTCCGCCGGTCGTTCCCGGCGCATTCCGCTCCAGACATTGGCAACATCATTGTTGGTGCCCAAGTGATTGCGTATTATACCGCCATCTCTCAGTGCTTGAACGTCGTCGGCTGTATCGATCAAGCACTGCATCAAGTTCACATATGACCTGAGGGGCTGTGATTCCTTTCTCTGTTTAGAATCTTCAAATCGCACCAAATTTCTCAAAACAGCGTCTGCTTTGCCGTCCATTTCAACTGTGGGTAATTAAAGCGTGAGGTTTCTGCGATCGAAACGAATTTCGTTGAGCGGCCCTTTGTTTGGAGCGACTTTCACCCCTTTACCTTTGAGTTGTACCGCTGGTGGGAGAGTGATGCGGCTGACGCGCCTCTTGTTTTTCCTACGCTGACAAGGGGGTTTAAAATCTGAAGAGCTGATAATATTTTCATACACAAATTCCAAAAGATGCCAATCATCCTTCAATGGGACTCCAGCTATTACATGCAAATCCGACCTGTCATACTGGATAGGTGACAGTTTGAGCCAAGCGCGTTTTAGAATAGAGTCGAGGTCCTGAACTGTATCTGCCCGCCGTTGATCGATCAGGTTGTCTTCATCTTTATCTAGATCCCATCGATGCGTACCTGCCTCCCATTGAAGGATCTTTTGTAACACAAAAATGGGTATTTGATTGTCAATTTTCATGATATCTTCCTGAACTGCGAAGTGCTGTTCCAATGGTCGATAGCATACATGTGCATTACAGACTCGGCTCGTTGAGATCTGTAATAGGAGGCTATGGAAGCGAGATGCATTTCTGTGGAAAACAGACACACGTACCATTAAGGTTACTTACCATATTTAAACAACCAAAAAAAGGATGCGGCTAAGCTAACCGATCTTACCTATAGGGCCTAGGCCCATCTTACTTCCGAATTTTGTGGTTGGTTTTTATATCAATTAAAATATAGGTATTATCTAGTTGTTTTATAAAATGATTTTTTTTAGTAGAAATCCGGAGATATAAATTTATATGAATTATTGTTTTTTGTTGTTCAGAATCCATTTTTAAATGTAAAAATGGATTTAGAGAACATTTGGATTTTACAAAAATAATCACTTAAATCTACTAATCCAACAATTTTTAACCAAATTTTTTATAAATATCCCCTAAAAAAATCTTTATTTAGTAAACTAAGACAAAAACATATACTATATACTGAAAATACGCTACCCATCTTTTTATATCCTCTGATCTTGATCTTCATAAGAGGGACTTTAAATTTCCAGCAAAATTTTGATTGAAAAGGAGAGCATACCTCAAGAATTGCAAAAGTCATAAGCCATCTCGAGCCATCATCCGACCTAGGTCTTCGTCCATCCGACATAGGTCTTCCTTACTGTAAGGACACTGGCACTGAACATACCATTCCCGAATCCTACCAGTAACCCTATCACGTTTCATATTGCTCACCAGCTCCTTGAAATAGCAGTCTCTATAGCAAGTAAGGAGGAGGTTGCTTTTAATGTTTTCTAACTCGTCAGCTTGGGACTGAGGAGGGCGATGAAAAGGGCCGAGAGGAAACATCTGAGGCACATAGGATTTCAACATAGGCGTCTGATTGATAATATCAATCCTGGAGTCGCCCATGATGCAGCAGAGCCGTATTTCTTTAAGGATTAAGCCTCCTTAGAACCGACTGATTCGAAAACTGATATGACCGGAAATTTACAAACCCAAATATCACAAGATAGGGCACGACCAGGCAATTTTCTCCGAGTACATGTCAACTTTATAGGCTTGAAGATTTCGAAAATTGTTATGGGTATCAAATAGCTCCTCTCAGTTCAGTTCTAAGACATTCTTACTGATTCTAGAATTTGTACTTCCGTTTTCCATGGGCTGTGTAGTATGCCTACACGAATGAAATGCTAAGGAGCTTAACACCCCGGGACTCGGGAGGCTAGGGCTTCTATGTAGGAAATGCGTGGAAAACACAGAGACATGTCGAGAAAGAGATAAAGTAAGCGCTTGGTTTCTTTTTTTTCTTTTATTATCGCTGTAGACATTACGCCAGTGGGGTCGAGTGCCGAGAGGATTTTTTCGAAAATTGAGACGGTCCGCCAATTGGGTAGATGGCCGAGATAACTTTTTTTCAATTGAGAAGGTCCACCAGCGGGATGGGTGGTTTATAGATTTTCTTTTAATTTTTTTATTTTATTTTTTAAATAGGAAAATGTTTACATTAATTATGATTAATTTGTTTAGTTTATATTGAAATAGGTTTAAGAGATATTAAAATATTAAAGAATATATAGAGTTCAAGTTATTTCATTAATAGTCATTATGAGTTTTTCATATCATTTATGAGAATTGAATTTGAATAGAAAAGATAACAATATCCAAACAAAACTCAATTTTAAATAATATTTTAAATAATATATTATATTATATTTTAAATAAACTCAATTTTAAATAATACTTTAAATAATATATTATATTATATTTTAAATAAACTCAATTTTAAATAATACTTTAAATAATATATTATATTATATTTTAAATGAGGATAATTTTTTGAAATATCCATATTTTATTTTTTATAAAATTTAAAAACAATTTTTACCACATAAAATATATTTAAATAATTCGGATGATTTTTAGGAAATCAATTTTATTTTTTTTGGGTATAAAATTTAAAAACAATTTTTTAACGCATAAAAATGGATATAAGTACCACTTATCCCATAAACCAATTATCAATCCAAACAAAATGGTTGTCATTGCGATATCGTAAGTAAGATCTTATCGAGTAAAGAAAACCGTGACGATCGTGACTGCCATTTTAAGTGGAAGGTCCATCTTTAGTATTTTATTATTTGAACACATTTACTGTTTGTTGGTCCATATGCTTCGTACCTAGGGTTATGCATTTTGTACGTCACATAATGTTTTTTTGGGGGACTAATGATATAATATAATTTGGTGTTGAAAATATGTTTTATGATTGGTTATTATATAAGGTAGTGAAAACCTAAAGATGGATAATGCATTTTGGAATAAGATATAATGAAGTGATGTAATTTTTATTGTTTATAGAGAAAGTATGGTGTATAAAATATATAGTCTAAGAGATTAAAAGTTTTGATTAAAATATTTTTAAAAATTTGAAATTGTGTTGTTTTATTTTAGGTTAAAATTTTTTTTGTGGAGAATTTATGTGGAATTTAAATTATTATTTAGTAAATTGAAAGAATATAGGATGGTCAAGAATTTTGGAATATTAACTTAGAGTTAGGAGAAAACTCTTCACCCCAACCACTTTTGAATATCTTCTATCTAACTTGTTAATGGATTCATCTTTGAATCTAATTTGTAATAATATAAGAATTTTATTTTTTTATTAAGAATTATCATTTTAATATTTTTAGATTCATCTTTGAATCTAATTTGTAATGATATAAGAATTTTATTTTTTTATTAAAAATTATCATTTTAATATGTTTATTCTAAAAGGCTTAAGAATTTGATTGTTATCAAAATTTAATATAATCAAAATTACAGGGAAAAAAAAAGTTTATTTCATCATATCATCCTATTCAAAAAAATATTTTTAATTTTATTTGTAATGATGATATGAAATAGAAAATTGATACCACAAAAAAGTGTCTATATCAAACCATTTTTTCTTCTTTTATTATATTTTAATAAATAATAAAAAATATTATTGAAATCATGATAATCAACAAAATTAGTTCATACAATATTTAAATCTATGTGAATTGTGCATGTGCACCGGAACACACATAGATCTCTTAGTATGGTTACCTAAAATTTTAAAGTATTTGCATTTAATAAACATCATATTTATAAAAATATAATAATAATTCTTTGCAAATCTTATTTCTATTTCAAAAGGAAAATTTCAAAACAAACTTGATTTTAGATTGATTGAAGTCGAAGAAAATGAAAATTTTACATTTTTTATTAAAAACAAATAAGAGTGTAGCTATTTTCATGCTTTCACCCAGCAGCTAGCACTCTATGTGTTGGAGTGGATATATCTATCTCCCATAATGTCAACTTAAGAGAATTGTGTGTCACCTATGAAAAGCTTAGTGTATGTGTGAAAATATTGGAGACAGATCACATGTGAGGTGACTATTAAGTGTTGAGGAACTATATTGATGTGTACTAGTTACTTGGTTAGTGTAAGAGTATTACATGGCTAAGAGAACTTCAAATGGCGTGACAATACATGTCAATGTATGGTGATGTTTTCAAGAGGTAGTTCTTGGAAAGAGCATAAAGTTCACTAAAAGTTTGTTGGGTTCGATAATTAGGGTTGGTTTCATATGTAAATTCATGTATCTATATTAATTTTTTTATAATTTTATATATAACGAGTGTATGGTTGTAAATCTTATATAGGAATGTGTATCTCTAATTTAGTTGTGCTGTATTAGACTCATGGTTTTTAGTTCAATAATATGTATAGGAGGATGAGTGTGGGCTTGTTTACTTTCACTTGTCACTATAAGAGTAGTTATATTTGTTCGATAGTCTTGGAGGCTTTCTTACTAGTGCTTTAGTAAGGAGTACTTCATGAAGTTGATGTGGATATAGGAAAATTGAAGCAATAATTACAATGATCATGTTCATTTCTACATTTACGTGATAAGGAAGGTTGTTCACCTATAAAGGAATTGTTAGCACTTGTTTTTCAAGTGGGCAATATGTTGGGTATGGGAATTGTAGTGAAACTTTGTAGATAAAGTATAAAATATGGCTTTAATCTTCAAAAATACAAAAATGCATCCACACAATAGACAACAAAATAATTTAGAGAGAAATCTCAAGGTAGGGTAAGACCATCAAATATTCCTTACGGAAAGAATGACTGCACAAGCAACACAATTACCAACTTAACAAGAATGGTGACTCCTAGAACTCATCTTAAAACCCATCTTTTTAAATAAAAACCATAAAAATCAACCCTCAAATCAAAAGCTAGAACTCACCTTAAATTCCACGCACCCCACAATTGTTTTAGAACTCTCTCTCTTGAGTTCTAGAACTCGCTCATCCAACAATTGTTCGAGACTTGCACGTGCTTTCACTATGTAGAATCATGGAGCTAAGCTTCGCGACACATCATTATTAGTGAGAATCAATTCAATCAGCGGCTTTCTGGACGTTCCGAGTATTGTGTTTACGTGTTCAAAAGTGTGTAACTTCAAAGTTGAACAATTTTAAATTAATTATGTTTTTTTTTTGTAACTGTTAATGGTGGTGGTTGTTGATATCCTCTTTATCTGGTAGGATATTAACAAATTAAAGTTCATTATCTCATTGTGTTGTATATGGGATTAATATTATATGGAAATTATTTTATATTATTTTTTAATCAATTAATTTATTATAAATAATTTGAAAAAATTTATTATAAATATTAATAATATTATAAATAATTTAAAAAATGTTTATTAATTTTTGTGTAAATTAAAATATTTTTAATTTTTAAATTTTATTATAAAATTTGTATTTTTAAAAGATAATTTTAATTTTTTATAAAACAAATGAGATAATAATAATAATAATAATAATAATAATAATAATAATAATAATAATAATAATAATTTATTTTTAAGGTTATGGTTTGTGGGACAGGATCTTTTTAGTTATTTGACTAGTAAAATTTATGAAGGTATACATATCCTACCTTATCTCCTTTGAATTTGAATTTGTAACCTCTTAAGAAGAAACACATGTTCTTAACCATTAGACCCACTCCCATTCTATTTTTTTAATTATTTTTATAATATAAATAATTTTATATTCTTTAATAAACATAAAATACATGTTAAAATTATTTTTAAGATGTAAACAATTATCTAATATTTCCTATTTTTAAGTTTCTATTCTTTCTTGCCTTTTTAAAATCACGACATTACTCAGAAATTTTGTTGAAATTGAAAAGAATGGTTCAGAAATATATATGTCGTGACATTACTCTCACCTTTTTGATGAAATTAAAATAATGGTTCAAAAACATACTACAGTCCGTGGGATGAAAAGTCCATACAATGTAAGAGTTTGTGTTTGTTAACACAACCATTTTAATTTTTCAATTGTTATTTGTGCATTGATGTTTTCAATCATATTGCTGAAATGAAAAACAAGGGTTCAATGAATATGCTGCCATCCGAAAGATGAAAAGTTCTTACAATGAAAGATTTGTATTGTTAAAATATCTATCTTAATTTTCCACATGATGTAGCCATAGGTGTCGATGTATAGTACATAATAACATTTGAAAAATGCAGTGATATGAATCAACATGCAAACTTAATAGGAGCATTAAAAAGAAACACACAATAACATTTGAGAAATATTTGAGTGAAAAATGCAGTGATATGAACCAACATACAAACTTAATAGGAGCATTAAAAAGAAACACATAATAACATTTGACAAATACTTGAGAGAAAAATGCAACATGCAAACTTAATAAGAGCATTAAAAAACACATAATAACATTTGACAAATACTTGAGTGAAAAATGCAGTGATATGAACCAACATGCATAAAAAAAAAACAAACATGAATGGAGTAACCAATGTTGAGTCAACATGTGGAAAAAAAAATGCAAACTTAATAAGAGCATAAAAACAAAACATAAATTGAGTAACCAATGATGAACCAACATGTGGAAAAAAAACATGAATTGATGAACCAACAAGTTAAAAAAGATAAAATAACATAAATTAAATTACCAACATGCAAACTTAATAGGAATAGGAAAAAAAAAAAAAAAACATGAATTGAGTAACCAGCTTCAAATTAATTGACAACATTTACGTAGCTCCTATTTACAACAAGCATGTTTCCGTCACTGAAATTATGAGGAATGTTTAATCAGCATTATGAGGAATGTTTAATCAGCATGCTAAAGTATTAAAAGAAGCTAATATCTTGGCACTCTCCCACTAATGCAACTATTTTAGATTTGTACATGGTATACATTTTCTTTTAAGCAATATTAGTTGTCCATTTTATTTCTATGTGATTAATAATTTTATTTTGTTGAGCAGTGGAAGTCTAAACTCAACAAGATTCCACCTAAACTCAACAAGATTTAATGGCAGATTAAACAACAACAATCACACATTATTGAACACAATGATTTACATGGTTAAACTCTTTAAAAGGGAAACATTCACGGGGCAATGATAATTTGTATTCTTATTGATCAAGGTAGAATTACAACAGCCAAACACATGCTTACAACCTTCACACTCATCATACTCTCTTCTTTGTCTCTATGGGCATGCATAGATATACAACATATATTAAAAGGTTACACAAACTGATCAAACAATTACACATGTCCATATTCTATTTTTAAGTGATTTGGTTCAGCTAACTGCGAAGTAATCAGAGCCTAGAAATCCTCTCATATCAATTAACATTCACCTAGATTATCATAACCAAGTCAATCATCTAATACAATAAGAGAATAATTCAGGAAACAAGGTTACTTGATTAAAACCCAACAACACTCGCAACTACTCTAAAACACCCTTCCTCCCTAACTTACTTCCATATTCCAGTTCCTATCCTTCCTCTACTGGACTATACTGGAGCATCAAGTATATTGACCTAACTCTAGATAGAACCAATAAGTGGAAGTGTCAACTACCCTGACCAAACTTCCCTAGCATGCAACTAGCAACAACCATCACACGTCTAAGGGAGCATGGCTTAACACAACCCTCCCATAACTCCAGGTTTCAGAGGATAAACAACAGGAAATTCCTCCACCCCTCTTGATAGAAATAGGGTTAACACCTTATCATGGACCATATTGTGGCACTATGTTCTAAGAGCTTTGTCATTGAATACTAGTTTCAGGTAGTCGTGCCACCTGAAAAACATGCACTTTCCCAAATATCATAGCAATGCATTTGAACCAATGTAAAACAATATAAGGATAATTCCCATCATACTATTTCTCCGATGTTCACAACATCAACTACTCATTATAACACTTCTCTTGCTATTACATAGCCCATTCAACTAGTAGGTTAGTTTACCACACCAGTTTGTGCATAACCAAATGATATTGAAATGTGTTTTCATTTAAAACATATCTTTGAACCTAGTATCCACATACGAAGATCCTTCAATCAAAACTTAAATGCTAGAAGTAAACCATATAACATATGTCGTTAACAACATAACAATAATCATTCATAGTATTTACACAAATGGTCCACGTGTCCATAATTTGAAATGTCAATATTTAAGAGTGTTCTAGAGATAATAACCAAATGAAAATACAATTAGGCCGCAAGTAAATTTATTTGCCTATATCCAAAAGGGAAATTAAACATATACTATGAAAGGAACAAGATGGAATATGGTCTTTGAAAAGATGGATTGGGACTGGAACATGGTACTTGGATTGTATCCATATTATAGGATGGACACTCCGCTGACTTTACTCATGAACCCCAAGTTTTTGATGACACAATTTGCTAATACATTTTTAAAGAAAAAAAGACTATAAAGAATTGTTGCTCTATGAAGAGATGTTAGGTATTCAAGCATTTTTGTAATTATGTGAAGTTATTAGTTTAACCTTATCAACGTTATCGGCTGTATCGATCAAGCGTTGCATCAAGTTCACATATGACCTGAGGAGGTTGTGATTCCTTTCCCTGTTTAGAATGTTAAATATAATGTAACCTCAACAGTCTAACTATACACTGCCATCTGTCCTTGCTAGTTGTACTTTCTTGATTTGCTTGAGCCTATTTAGCTCAGCTAGTTTTCCTTTTCTACTGTACTCTTTTACTTGCATTATGTACTCTTTTCTTCATTTTTACCTAATATACTGAATTCTATTTCTACTCTGCTCTTTCTCTGCTTCTCACTTTATCATGGTATCAAAGCCACAACAGTAAGCCTTTTCACACAGTCTGGAGAACAACCCGATCCAAAGAAGCACAATGCTTACACTGTGAATGAGAGCATAGGACGCGAGATTCTTAACAAAGCCTGGAGAGAAATCCGTAGTCCGCCATCTAATCAAAAGAATGTCCCAGAAAGAATGCACGAGGAAGCAGAGCACAATACGCTCAAAAGATTGAGGAGTCAGAGCTGCAGAAGGCAGAAACGTTTAAAGATCTTGCGAAATTCTTTAAAATTCATGAAAGATCATTGCAGAAGGCAGAAACATTTAAAGAATTTGAAAATTCTCACAAACTTGTGAAAGTCTGCTGTAGAGGGTAGAAAGATTTAAAGAATTTGTGAAAGTCTTTCAAATTCGTGAAAGATTCACGAATTTCCTGCTTCAGGAGAAACTCTTTGCAAGAACAATGAAGAACACGCTAAAGCAGCAAAGGACAAGAAGACGCAACCATAAGATCGATCTTGCTAACATATCTGAGGCGTTAATCGAGTTCAGAAAGGACAGGGAGCGTGCAGAAAAGGCAAAAGATTTTCAGCCGTCAGATTTAGCGCAGAGGACCAATAGTCATCGGATCTGGGAGAAAGTGCACGAGGTTTAGTCCTCTGGAGCGCAGAGGAGAAAAGTCGATTTGCGAAGTCACGAAATCGTTGGGATCGTCCATCCCTGGAGAGGATACGTGGCGAAAATCCGGAAGCCGTCGAGATTTCGGAGTTCGGGACTTGGAGCAGCAAGGGGTCGTGGAGTCGTTGCCTCACAAACTCCCGATTTGCGAAATCCTAAAGGAATCCAGACCGTGGATCTGGACTGCAGTGGCCTGAGAGCTTCTCGATCACAGAAGTGCGCAGAAGAGATCTGGAGCTGTACGATCTTGCATGGATAGCCGATAGCCATCAGATCTAGGAGAAGCTGCACGAGATTTAACCCTCGCATATGCAAAGGTGAGGACTCATCAAAGTCCCGAAAAAATCGTGACCGTTCACAAGGAGGTCACGTGGCAGCGGTCGAGATTTTGGGGAAATCCCCGAAAGGAGCATTTCGACTATCGGGAATGTCAAGGGTAAGAGTTCCAGACTCTTGATCCACGAAATATCGAAAGAATCGTGAGCAATCCATTTTGAAGGACAGGTGTCGAAGATCCCGAGGTCGCGAATCGCGACATGTGATCACGAAGGAGGCGAACACACATATTTTTCGGCATTTCGGGGATCGACATTTCGACCATCCGATCATAGGAGGCAAGCGCCGTCAAAATTTCAGCATTTCGGAGTTCGGGGTTTGGAGAACATTGTGACGAGAGTTCAAGAGTCGCGAAATACCGATTCGCGAAATCCCGAAAGGATCTGGACCGTCAGATCATAGGAGGATCTGGACCGTCGATGCAAGCGCCATCGCGATTTCGGCTACCGGGAAATCAGAGGTGAGAGTCTTGTGAACTCGTGATACGCAAAATTCTGAAATAATCTGAGTCGTTGATCCTTGAAGCCAATTCGATAGTTCGGTAATTTGGAGATCGGGGAATCAAAGAGTTAGAGGAGCTCGATATCAGGGTTCGCGAAGTCGCGAAACCCGACATCCTGAATCGCGAAGTTCTGAAGCCACTGCAAGAACCTAGAAGACCTGGTTTTATGTGCAGGAAATAGGTAAACACAAAATTTTTCCAACAATTTATTATCTGTTTTGTTAAAATTCTTTAAAGATGGCCACATTTAGCAATTTAGGACCAACTCAAGGCCCGATTCTTCTTGGAAATAATTATGACTTTTGGTCTCTTCGAATGAGATCCTTCTTGCAAGCACAAGAGTGTTGGGATCCAGTGGATCTTGGATATGTGGAACTAGATCCAGTAGACCTTTCCACAATGACAAACCAACAGAGAATTGCTCAGGAAACACAGAGGAACAGAGAGAATAAAGCCAAATTTTGGATTCAAAATTCAGTGGATGACTCGATTTTCTCAAAAATCACAGGTGCTAGTACTTCAAAACAGGCTTGGGACATCCTTAAATCAGCCTACCAAGGCAATGATAGGGTCAAAACAGTCAAACTGCAGACCTTAAGGACGCAATTTGAGACTTTAATAATGATAGAGTCTGAAAATGTGGATCAGTTTATGACCAAATTCATGGGAATCGTGAACCAGATCAGATTGACTGGTGAAGCGATCACTAATCAACGCATTGTTGAGAAAGTCCTTAGAAGTTTACCAAATAATTTCGAAATGGTTATTATAGCAATCCTTGAATCCAAGGATCTGGCACGTTTTTCAACAGATGAACTAATTGGTTCCCTGGTGACACATGAGACCAGACTACATCTCACAGATGAGTCAATCGCCAATGCCTTCAAAACTCAATTCTCCTTCAGCAGAGGGAGAGGCAGAGGAAGAGGCAGAGGTCACCAAGGACGAGGGAGTACTACAAGTAACCAACACTCAAGTAGAGGTAACAGACAACAGAACCAGAATCAAAATTTCCAAGGTCACAGATAACAGCACCAGAATCAGAATTTCCAGCCTCAAAGAGGTAGAGGGAGAAGTTCAAATGACAAATCAAACATACAATGCTACTACTGCAAAAATTATGGGTACTATGAATCTGAATGCAGGAAGAAGCAAGCAGATCAACTCTCAGGCAGAGCACATGTGTCAAATCATATGGGAGAAACTTCAAGAGGTATGTTTCTCTCATGTCACAAGTCTAAAGAACAACCTAAAGATATCTGGTTGCTGGACAGTGGATGCAACAATCACATGACAGGTAACAAAGATTTACTTTCATGCATTGATTCTTTAATTTCATCTGATATTACACTTGGAAATGATTCCTTAGTCAAAGTTCAAGGAAAAAGAACTGTACCTATTCTTACTAAACAAAATGTAAAGAAAGACATAAACAATGTCTATCATGTTCCAGATCTGAAACATAATCTGCTAAGTGTAGGACAACTCATTGAACATGGCTATAAGGTACTTTTTGAGGGAGCATCTTGCAGGATATATGATAAAACCCCCAACAGAAAATTGATTTCTTAAATCCACATGACTCAGAATAGGATGCTTCCCCTGACCCTCGGAACTGCAAATCTGATCCAACCATATGCACAAAGTGTAACCACCCCCAATGAAACTATGGTTTGGCATACAAGATTTGGACATCTACCCTTTCAGAGTCTCAGACTTCTACAGAAGCACTCCATGGTCAAAGGTCTTCCTATCTTCATAGAACAAAATTCCCCATGTGAGTCTTGCATACTTGGAAAACATAAGAGAACTAGTTTTCCACAGTCCTCCACTCAAGCCAAACAACATCTCGACCTTTTTCACACTGACCTATGTGGACCAATGCAAACATAGTCAATAGGTGGTAGCTTTTACTTTCTAACGTTTATTGACGACTTTAGCAGGAAAATATGGATCTATTTTCTCAGACACAAGTTTGATACTTTTGCAAAATTCAAAGAATTCAAAGCAGAAGATGAAAAACAGAGTGGAAAATATATAAAAGCGCTCAGGTCTGATGGAGGAGGAGAATACAACTCCAACGAATTTTCGAATTTCTGCAAATCACAAGGCATTATCATGCAAACTATAGCTAGGTATACTCCACAACAGAATGGAGTGGCTGAAAGAAAAAACCAAACAATAATGAACATGGCAAGAAGCCTACTCAAAGAGAAATGTTTGTCAAATATTTTTTGGGCTGAAGCAGTAGCATGTTCAGCTTATCTCTTGAATAGATCTTCAACCACAAGTCTAAAGATGAAAGTCCCTCAAGAAGCAAGGAGTGGGACAAAGCTAAATGTTGTGCATCTAAGGACATTCAGATGCATAGCATACACTCACATACCTTCCGAAATAAGGAAGAAACTGGATGATAGAAGTGAGAAATGTATCTTTACTGGATACAGTGAAACATCTAAAGCTTACAGAATTTACAACCCAGTCTCAAAGAAACTAATTCTCAGCAGAGATGTAAAATTTCTGGAAAATCAACTCTGGAACAAATTTGAAAATCAGCAAATGGATAGTCAAAATCCATTGCTGCCTAGTTCTGAAAATACAGAAAATTCAGGACAGCCAATACCTCAACCTACTCTTCCAATATTGCAGGTACAAGGACAACCTGAAAATTCTCAGGGTAACTCAACTTCAAGCAATGACTCATCCTCTGAACTTCAAAATCAGAGAACTCGAAGTTTGAGAGAAATCCATCAGCAGTTGGATGACATTGAACAACACAATCTTTTTGCATTAATGTCATGTCAACCTACATCTTTTAAAGAAGCAGCTATGGAGCCACATTGGTTTCAAGCCATGAGCCAAGAAATTGACTCCATTGAGAAGAACAAGACATGGGATCTTGTTGATTTGCCCAAACACAAGAAGAGTATTGGTGTCAAGTGGGTTTACAAAACTAAACTCAATGAAAAAGGGCAGATTGAAAAACACAAGGCAAGACTTGTTGCCAAAGGATTCTCACAACAACCAGGTATTGATTATGGTGAAACTTTTGCTCCAGTAGCAAGATTAGACACTGTAAGGACTCTATTGG
>JASDQU010241993.1:0-15263 GCA_032191745.1 Picea mariana
ACGCATCCCATTCATTGCCAAGTGTACAGTTCCATCATATATCATATCCAACGATAAATCGGTCGTTTTACACCAAGGTTAATGCCAAAACATGGTTTTAAAACTATTGATCGCTTCATGAAATGTCAACTCATAAAACAATATGTGCAATCATCGTTTCAAAAGATTTAATCAATGTGCCCTCAGACCATTATTATTCTTCAAACTGACCTTATAATCCCGCCAATGCATTTGTTTGCACAATGAAATGTTTGCGTTCCAAAGTCCCTAAAAATTACAATCTAGAATCTCTCATGATATCAATGAGCCAAGAAAGTATAACAATAAGAATGAAAGCATATGAAATCGAAGCTTTGATAAGATCAAACATAAAACCAATAAATCTTGATGCCCTTTAAACTTAATAATCAAAATATTTAATATGCGCAATGAAAGTAAGAATGAGCTTAAAAGACATGAGTTTGAAAAACCCTTTGCAATCATGCGATAAACCAATGATCGAATTGAAATTCCAATGTAACCACTGATATCCATAGCTTAACCAACAACATATCAATGGTTGCAAAAATAATCATAGGCATTGTACATGAATATCCATACCTCTTATGAAACCAAGATTGAGTATGCCAGGTAGGAAGCCAATACAAACGCTAATGTATTGCAAATTCGACGAAATCCAATCATACAATTGATATAAGAATGTCAATGAGYATACCAAATGCGTGCGAGTGTTATACCATAGTATTCAAACATCGACATGCAGTACAAAACCCAAAATGATGCTCTCGCCAATCAAACGTTTAATCCAGGTGTCAAATGCATAAATTGATACGCCAAGAGCTATAATAAGGATCAACACTAATGATTACAAAAGATAAATCAAGACCCCAATGCAATTCAGGCAAATCATAAAAACGCGAAATCAAAGGCTAAATGTCTTTATATAACCCATTGAAGTATGAAAACCGATCAAAGGACATTGCTGATCATGTAAAGATCAATAAAAAGATAGGCGCAATAAGCATGATGACACAAAAGATATCGGCAGTTCAGATAATAATCGATAAGTGACCTCAAAAGGAGAAATTTCCATGCTTACAATTGTGGAGACTTTAGCGAAGACAAACGTGCGAAAAGGTGAAAAGAATAAATTCATCGTTCATTTGAAACTTGCGGTGAAAAATCAATGTTTGTGAAACATTGGTGTAGGCAGCTTATGAGACAATGAAAAATGTGAATTGGCTGCCAACAAAATGAATATAAAATTGAAATAAAATCATACAGGGACAGTGAGAAGAAATGATGAAGATATAGTAGAGATCAAGGGGAGAAGAATGGATTTTGATATGATTATATAAACAGAGAGGACTTGAATGATGAATCCTTTGCCAGAGAAGATAAAGAGTTGGTTTGCAGGTTCTTAGTGACAGAGAAGGATTCCAGGGTGGTAGGGAGGAGCAAGGGGAGACTATAAAAGTCTCCTATACAAGTTGGTGATTTTACATCTAGGAGTTGTAGCTTCCATTCAGTAGGTGTTGAAGAAACAGAGGTAGCAGCCTCATCTGGGTTGTAGCTAAGATAAAATAAGAATGTAAAGAGGAGTTGGAGCTTGCCTTTCATTCATAAGAAGAAGAGGTTTTTCCCTTTTGGGTTTTCTCATGAAAAATCACTATGTCATTGTTTCATTTATGTGATTGTATATTTATTGGTTAAATGTATTACTGCAAGTTAAATTTTAAAGGCATGATTTATTGATTAATAAGTAATATTTGTATAAAATGAAAGAAATTTTATACAACTGATTCACCCCCCCCTCTCAGTTGACTTATCCTGTACAACAATTGGTATCAGAGAAAGTTACTTCAAGATATTAGTTTAACCACTGGAAGCTTTTGATCATTCATAATGGATAAGAAGTCAGAATTTACAAAACATGGATTTCCATTGTTTGATGGTCATAATTATGCTTTTTGGAGTATCAAGATGAAGTTGTTTTTACAAACTTAAGGAGTAGATATCTGCCAGGCTGTACTAAATGAATATAAAGTCCCAGCAACCATTCCAATAGACGCTACAAGTAAGAGACTCTATGAGAGTAATTCCAAAGCTATATATGCAATACTAGGAGGTCTAGCAGGGTCAGAATTTGTTAATGTTATGCATTGTGCATCACCAAAAGAAATATGGGATAAATTGAAAAATGTATATGAAGGAGTCACTAAGGTAAAGAGTGCTAAGCTACAATCATATAGAAGTCAATTTGAAAGCCTGAAAATTGAAGAATCTGAAGATATAGCTACCTACTTTCTTCGTATTGATGAAGTTGTTAATACCATGAGAGGTCTAGGAAAAACAGTCAATAATAATATTATTGTGCAAAAGGTACTTAGATCACTTCCTGCAAGATTTGATTCAAAAATATCTGCATTAGAAGAAAGAATAGATTTTGATACTTTAGAAATGGATGAATTACATGGAATACTAACAACATATGAGATGAGAACCTCTGGTGAGAATTCTTTCAGGAAAGAAGCAGCTTTCAAGGTAGAAAAGAAAGATAAGAGAAAGGTTGAAGCATAAATAAGCAGTCATGAGGAGCTAGAAGGTGACGTGGAAGAAGCAATTTTTGTTAAAAATATGAAAAGAGGTACTGGCAAGTATAAAGGTAAGCTTCCTGTGAAATTCTTTGGTTGTGGTAGAATAGGAAATTTTGCATCTAAGTGTCCTTACAATAAGCATATTGATAATGAATAAGGAAGTGATAGAAAACCTAAGGAATTCAAGAATAGACATAAGAAGTTTTACAAAAATAAAAGCCTGTGTATAAAAGATGACAGTGATATTTCAGAATCCGGTGAGAGTGATGACAGTGATATTTCAGAATCTGGTGAGAGTGATGACAGTTTAGATGTACAAATTTTTATGGCTATGGAAAAACAGGATGATCAGTCTGGTGAAGAAGAAGAAGGTGAAGTTGATCTAGAAGCTGAACTGGTAAGTGCTTTAAGTGAATTAAGAAAAGTGAGAAGGGAATGCAAACATTTTAAAAGAGAAATTGAGAATCTAGAATTTGAATTACAGAAATCAAATGGTTTTATTGATAGCACTGAAATCATGGCAGTTGACTTAAAACTTAAAATAGAAGAGGCTAGAGTGACTGAATAAGCTCTAACTAAAATTTTTGCAGAAAGGGATAAGGAAAATGAAGGCTTAAAAATTGAAGTAGTCTCATTAAGAAAGAAAGTACAAGAAAATAACATGAATCAGAGTTCTCAAGTGTTAGATCAAATTATTAGTAGTCAAAGATCAACATATGATAAGACTGAAATTGGTTATAAATCTACAATAACTAATGGATGTTCTAGTTCAAGTGTTGAGAAATAAGGTACAGAGGATAATCATGAGAAAATTACTAGCAAGAAGATGGAATCAGAAAGGCAAGAAGAAAATCAGGGTTCAACAGTGAATAGAAGAAGTTATGGCAGACATCGAAATAGGTTTGAAGGCCACTATTTCTTTTGTTATAAGTATGGACATAAGGATGCATTTTGTAATAGTTTTTCAAGAAAGATAAATGCACATAACAATCATGAAAGGTCTAATTTTGAATATAGAAGAGGACATGGTAAAACTAGTCAAAACAATATGAACTACTCTTACAACAGATTTGACACCTTAAGATATGAGGCTGAATGTTACAAGTGTAAAAACTTTGGCCATGTGTCAAGAAATTTTCCAATGAGTTTTCAGAAATTTAATGAACCCACTTACACACATCTGAAAACCAAATTTTGGAAAAAGAAAAGTGAAAATCTGAACATTGAAAAATGCACTATAGCTCTACAAGAAGAACATAAAGTAAAATGGGTTGTGGATAGTGTATGTTCAAAGCATATGATAGGTAGAAAACAACTCTTTGTTGAACTAGATGAAGGAAAAGAAGGTACAGACACCTTTGGAAATGATCAATCAACTAGGATAGTTGGAAAAGGAACTGTATGTCTAAACAACAAGGAAATCATGGCTGAAAATATCTTATTGGTTGAGGAAATGGAACATAACTTATTGAGTGTAAGTCAAACCTTTGATAAAGGTATCTTTATGATTTTTGATTCAAAAGGATGTCAAATCAGGGATATAAAATCAAATAAACTAGTTGGAACAACCATAAGAATGTAACATCCCACTCTGGTGCACTGAGAAAACTTATTATTTGAGGAAACTTGCTCGCAAGTGATCTGGACTTTTCTGATGTTAAAACATTTATACTTGATTATGATGTGTTATGATAGGCGACATGATGTTTTACTATTTGATGTAGACAAGTGCTATTGACTCATTTTTATTGAATGTGCAGGGTTTTGGACCTTGAGGATGCAGAGGCATCGATGGAACCCCTTGGAATCTGGATTGAGTCAGGGAGTGTGCTATTTGGGTTTTTTTTTTTACTGTGATATTTATTTGATTTGATGATTTGACGTTGACATGTTCTGACACAATTGTCGATGATGCAGGTTGATGATAGCTTGCCGACCAGACTCACATATGGAGTAAAGGGGCCACACACGATTTCCAGAGAGGTTGAGGGAGAGGGGTGGACAACAGCTTTGCCACCGCTTACTAGCACTCCTGCCGTGTCTCAAACTGTAGGTTAACGATTACCTAGTTCGAGAGGATCCATGATTTCATGAGGGCAGACTGCAACAGTCTATCACAATGAGTCTAAGGGGTGCGCAATAAGGCGGGGGCCTTATTCCTTAGAACCCTTAGTCTCCCACAGGTTCACCTGGCAGAGTGTTGATTCCAGGGGTTATAGATGTCTACCAATCATTCCAGTTGGTGAGTGGCACCCTTGGAGCATGTGGTGCATCTTGAAGGGCACGTCGCACAAAAGAAACACAAGAAGCGAGTGGCACCCTTGGAGCACGTGGAGCATCCTGAAGGGCACGTCGTGCAAAGGAAATGAACGAGGCGAGTGACACCCTTGGAGCATGTGGTGCATCCTGAAGGGCACGTCGCATTGATGTGGATGAAGGAAACAAACCTAAATATCCCTAAGACAATAACGCCTTAATAAATTCTTAAAATGATACCCCTAAACAAATCGCCGTCTAGTTCAAAATCTAAACCTAAGTCAAAAAAAAAAAAAACTTCTCTAAGATAAAAATTTCGTTTAACCTTAAGGAAAAAGGCCCTAACTCTAACTCTAAAAAGAGCCTAACCCTAATTCTAAATGAAATAGCTCCTATGAATATTGACCTAATCCTATACCCAAATATCATAAGTAATAGCAAATAACCCTAATAACCATTAAAATAATTAAGCAAAACATCATTATGAGATTTTAGGCTAGTGTTCGCACCTCAATGTAGTGCAAGGAGAATACAATTTTTAGAACGTACTTGAGCTCTAGTTCTTGGATGTATTAACGTTAAATTCATTCAACTACAACCAATATATTAACGGATACTAGATTTCATAATCTTTTTCAACCATTTAACTTTTAATGAACTCATAACCTTCATTCAGATTGAAACATAACTTTTCTTAAAAATAAAAATATACATAAGTACAGTTTTAGTTAACTCAGACAATAAATTTCATTGAAGGCCTCTCCTTCTTTAAACACAACCTTCAATGAGATTTCATTAACATATTGAAAGCATAACTCCCTTATGAACGCAATAGTTTTTCAAAAATTAAACTAATTCATAAATAAACGAATACCAAAAGTCGTAGTTTTGATTGACAGAACACATAACCATCAGTGAATAAATTGAATGCTTAAGGGACTAAACTATATTCCTTAAAACTCATACATAAACTAAGATTGAACCAATAGTAATAAAGTTATTTAACGAGTTGGAGTATAAAAAAAAAATATGAATTTAAAAATAAAGTGAAAAGATGCTTAGCGCATTTACCTTTTGGTTTTTTTTTTTTTTTTTAAAAAAGGGGAAAATAATTTTGGAGAAACGTGGGGGATGAGTGACACTTGTAAGACAGAGAAATTTTAGAGGGTTTTTCTTTAAAACTTAAAATAAATGTGATTTAGGTCAAAACTCGATAAAAAGAAAGGGACATGGGGGAAAAAGGGATCATCTATTAGGTATTGTTATGCTGTCCAAATGGTAAATTGGACTGATTGCTTGTGAGGAGTTGGGACTTTCTCAGCTGGGATTAGAGTGGTAGCTTAGCCTTGGAGGCGATATGGGAAGCTAGGTATACTATCTGGACTGTGTGTGGCCCCTTTGCGGCTTGGGGGGCTAAGGGGAAAGCAAAGTACCCCTAGCGTTTGGCAGGGAGGTACTGGTGTATTCTCTACGGTCAACGAGTGGGATCAGCGCGGAGTAGGAGCGGCACGGAGCACGGAAGACACTCGGGGACGGAAATAAGGCTACGGTATGATTTTTATTTAGTAGGATAGAATGCATTTTGACTTATGCTAGAATTGGAATAACGGTTGTAAATGGACTGAATGGCACGTTTTATTTAAGTACTCGGCGTCATTATAATTGTGTGCTGGAAATGAAAAATAGAGGTAATAAAAATGCAAGGAGACATGGGTATCGCTGGCCGTATATTCATTTTTCTCTTGGGCTGTGACTTTCATATTTTAAGTTATTGAAAGGCCAGCAAGCAATCCTTGTCTGTGTCATTTCATTGGGGGGTTGGGGGTTTTACTTCCTTTGCCGGTAGAATCAGGAGAACGATCATTTCCTTTGCCTATGTTTCCCTTACAAATCCAAGTATCGAGTCATGGCTCCATTAACACTTTCTTGCGTTCTAGGAGTGCAGGTTCCCTTGCCTAACCGTAGGACCACTCATAGACGCAGGCCACCTTAAACCAATGAACCCAACCTGGCCAGATTTCTTTACCTTTACTTTCTGTGTTGTTGTTAAATCATCCCCTAAACCCTCAATGGACTGCAACTCTGTGTAAATCTAGCCTTGCGTGAGCACTCTGAAATCTCTAAGGTAGCGACCCCAAGAGCCGGAGTTACATGTTCAAATCTGGTTAGTTTTTGAAGTTCCTTGTCTTCCGTGAAGGCTGCGTAGCCATTCCTGTAGCGAGTCTTCTCTCCCTCAGTTCCTTGTTTATGTTGCTCCTTCTCCTTACTTGCAGGGTAATATCTCTTTTAGTATGGCCGATCAATCTGTCAGTGAATCTCGTGTGGTGGTTACCTGCAACGCCAGTTTTTGCTTTATTTCTCTGTGTAAAAATTTAGTTGGATGGGATGCACGCATGCGTCACCCTAGGGATTGAGTTTCAACCTGGTGCCTCTCAATCCACTTCCCTCTGAATTTAATACATCCTTTGAGTGCGTAAAATGAGCAGTCAAGCGCAGGTGTGAGAGATCGAAACCCTTTCCTTATCTCCCAGTTGTATCCCAGATCGCTTTAGGTGGCAGCGTTGACATTCTTGGTTTCCTCACTCAATGTTCCGAACTGTATCAGGAGAGATTGAGGGGAGAAGTCAAGGTTATAGTTTTCAATACCATCGCATTCCCGTCCTGGATTCCCTCACTCCGGGAGAGCCGTCCATCCCTTGCCATTGTTGAGTCGAGTTTTAGAAAAAAAAATGGGCGTACATTGAATTCAACCTTTACCATGTAGTTTTTCCTCTTAATACCGGGAACGTTGGGTCATGCCTGTTGATTTGACTGGTGTTACCTTCGACGTATTTAACAGCTAGTGCGGTCCTCCTGCTGAGTATGGAAAAATTTCTGGTGGGGCGCCAGCTTGGGTAGCACCTTAGACAGTGGGAGTAAATGCCTCTAACCCAGTCTGGCCTGTACAACCAACCAACCGACTGTTAGGACTTCACCTTGCTGCCAGGGCCTCGTCTCGTCCTTGTCGACATCCTTAAATTAGTGACAACTGGTTATTTTTCTCCTATTGGTTATTGCGGCGAGATGCCACACTATTGTATTGTGCTTCAAGGATTTAAAGGCAGCGTTCTGCGTAAATTTAGTAAAGGCTGGATTCTGTGTTAACTGACAGTTTTGGTGTGGTTTAGGCTAGAATTAAATGGCAGGTGGCGGCTTACTGTGCCTCAGTCCCTATGTATCAACATTTTATCATTGGGATGAATGTATGGTTTAATGATTAAAAAGGCTAGCCATGATGGTGAATTTAGTTATTTTTAATTACCAGCCTTTGTAATATCAATATAAGGCTGTCAGCACTTATGGTAATTTATTGTAGATTAGTAATTTATAGCAATTTAGATAATGTAATTGTAAGACTTTTATAATATGAATGTAAGTATGTGATTAATTAGGGTATTGACATTGCAGTTTGTTTATTTTATTGCAAGGCTATTACAAAATAAAATGTAATATGGTTATTCCCATAGGTAAGGAGCAATGCTACTTAAATGACATTTTACTGTTGTTTATTGCACGGAATTTATATTCTCCGAATATTAATTTGTTATGATAAGATTAATACAATTTATTGCGTGGGTGACATACTAGACGTACTATTATTGTTATTTTCTTGGCAAGTTATCTTAAAAACAAAATGTGAAGATTGTTAATGCTATGGCAAGGGTATTACACTTCTACTGGAAATGATGACACACTAGAGGTAATGGATCATTATTTATGTTCAAGGTTAAGGAGCAAGGTAATGTTGTTATTATTCTATGGTGTGAATTGAAATTGTAGATTGTCAAACATATACAATATAAGGATGAACCTAGTACATTCAGTTGTTATGATTAGGTATTTGGGAAATTGCAATTAGTTGGACTTATGATATGTTTACGACACTCATTGGTTAATGAAATTTAAGTGGATTATTTGGATTATGATCAATCACAGATGAGTCCTAGTCAATGCCCTGTATTAATTTGGGTTGGTCATTGTCTGAGTCCCTTGCTTGGTGCCTTCTGTAGAGGTCACGGTTGTTCATTTAATTATTGTTGTGCTTGGTCTTAATCATTTAATCATTGAGGCTGTTGTGTCGGGTGGATGTGGACACCTCCTTGTAGCCTAGTATATAACTCCATGTGTGTGATTATTTGTGTAAAGAATCTCGTGCCGTATCAAGAGTCCCGGGCCCTTTAAAGGCAGGGTTTCCACTCTTGCAACAGACCTGACGGAGATTACTAGTTTCTGCCTGAGTAGTTAGCCAGGAGCCTATCTGACCTTCACTCTCTATGGAGCAGAGAACTAAGATTAAACGCCCTGCTTTCCTGTGCAGAAATAGTAAACCGTACTACTTGGATTCTTCCTTCTGTGTTCGTACTGTGCATAACCCAGCATGTTGTCAAACGTTCGCAGTCACTTGTTTTGCACCTTATGTCTATGGTCGTTCATGCTTGCAGTTGCTTGGTGGGTGCCTTATGTATTCTTATTGTGACCATCGCGGGTGCGTCTTGTTAGTCGTCAGGTGGCGTCATAGGTTCCAGTGTGTCTGTTCTTTTTACACGAGCGCACACACCTTAAACAAAAAAACAAAAAAAATTGCACTTGTTATCAGAGTTGTTGTCGTAACGAGGTGGGTCGTTACATATGGTATCAGAGCTGGTTCAACCCGCGGCTTGGGATTCGCTACGGCTTTCGTTGACATGATTATATTGATTATACTATTGTTGATTGGGTTGATTGTGTGCATGCAGGTAATCATGGTTAGAGGACGCCGCAGAGGTAGACAATGGGGTGCTAGGGGAGGAGGCCTGATGCCTCCAGTAGCATCCACCCCTGAGGGGTCTAACCCCCAGGGAGGCGAGCAGGTTCTCGGACAGGAGAAGATAGCAATTGGTGATGTTGTTGAGATGATGAGATATTTTCAGTGCATGTCCGAGGCACTGATCAACAGACTGGACTGAGACGAGGCCAGGGCACCGCCACCCCCTGAGGTTCCGCCGCGTGCACCGGCCGTTACAGGTAGCATTCACCGTGAACTCGAGAAGGTAAAATTTCCCAATTTCTTTGGTGCCCCAGATGGCGCAGTCGCCGAGGCATGGTTGGAGAACATGGAGATGTGCTTCACACTTCGTGATTATACCTCCAACATGAAGGTCCGCATGGTGGTCTTTCAACTGAAGGGGAGAACTCTTCTATGGTGGAAGACACTCCTGCCGCAGCTAAACATGGTCGTAGAAGACGTGTCATGGGAACTGTTCAAGGAACGGTTCCGAGAGAGGTACCTTTCAGAGGAATTCATTGAGCATCAAATCAATGAGTTCAACGCTTTACAATAGGGAGGTCATATGGTGCCCGAGTACGAGGCACATTTTATGGAGCTGCTCTGATATGCTCCACACCTTAACACTGAGAAGCTCAAGGTAAACCGGTTCGTGCTTGGCCTTAACAGCAGCCTGCGTGCAAAGGTTAGGATCTTGATGCCTGAAACCTTGCACGACGCTATCCAAAAGGCCCTCATAGCAGAGGAGGAGCTTATCAGTGAGGGTCAGACAAGGACTCCAATGAGACCAGCAGGGCAGGGTTCATGTGGAACGCCGCAGCACCAGACACCAGCGAGACATACGCCAGGATATCACGGCTTCCAGAGGGGATCCACGTTCACTACACCTCGATGAACTCCATCTCAGCAGYGAACACCTTATCGAGGACCACAGCACCAACAACAGCGTCACCCGCAGCAGCAGCAGTTTAGGCCTATTYAGAAGAACAGACCTGGTTTCCAGGCCGGTGGGCCATCCTCTTCTACTTCGGGCACCAGGACTACTGGCCGAAGAAGGGGTGTTGGACGTGTGGGGAGCCACACTACCAGTGTGACTGTCCTATGGAGAGGGCCAGAGCGTCCGGATCAGCCGGACCCGCTACCGTGGGAGATATGGGCAAGGCCCATCGGATTCATGCAGTGGTGAATAATCGCCAGGCAGAGCACCAGTCTGCGGTGCTCAAGATGATAGGTACTCTCGCTGACCAGACCCTTAGTATTTTGATAGACCCAGGAGCTATTGAGAATTTCATTTCTGGTGCAACGCTAAAAAGGATTAAGGTAAAGGCAGTCGAACAGGATGACTTTAGCTTCGTGGAGATGGCTTCGGGAGCCAAACAGAAGGTTGGAGGAAAGGTTACGGGTTGTGCCCTTAACCTAGGAGAGTTTTTCACGAGGGTCAACTTGTACGTCACGATCTTAGGATCTTATGACATCGTGATCGGTATGGATTGGTTGGAAACGCATGAGGCAATACTCAACTGTAAGACGAAACGGTTGAGCCTAGTTGATGATGAAGGACAAAGATGTGTGATTGTAGGAAGGAACTAGGGAGTTTCCCTGCGGTTCGTCTCTTCCTTACAGTTACGGAAGAGTATGCGCAAGGGGTGCAAACTTTATGCGATCCTCGCTCTAAATGAGAAGGGAGTAGCGGAAGGTCTAGAACACCTTCCGGTGTTGAAGGAGTTTGCAGACGTATTTCCAGAGGAGTTGCCTAGGATGCTGCCGGAAAGGGAACTGGAGTTTACCATAGACTTGAAACCGAGAATCGAACCGATAGCAAGAACGCCTTATCGGATGTCGACCCCGGAGTTGCAAGAGTTGAAAATGCAACTGAAGGAGTTGTTGGACCTAGGACTGATACGTCCTAGTGTGTCACCATGGGGTGCACCAATTATTTTCATATGAAAGAAGGATAGATCATGGAGGCTTTGCATTGACTACCGTCAACTGAACAAGGCTACGATCAAGAATCAGTATCCCTTATCAAGAATTGATGATCTGTTCAATCAAATGAAGGGTGCGACGGTGTTCTCCAAGATCGATTTGAAATCCGGGTATCACCAGTTACAGATCAAGGAGGATGACATCCCTAAGACCGCCTTTAAGATGAGATTTGGACATTACGAGTTTACTGTTCTACCGTTTGGATTGACAAACGCCCCAGGGGTATTCATGAGTTTGATGAACGGGGTGTTCCACGAGTACTTGGACAAGTTCATCCAAGTATTCATTGATGATATCTTGATCTACTCTCGGACGACGGAGGAGCATAATGAGCACTTGCGCTTGGTACTACAGCGCCTTCGAGAGCACAAATTGTATGGGAAGTTGTCCAAATTCTTTTTTTATCAATCAAGGATTCACTACTTAGGGCATGTCATCTCCGACGAAGGTATCGCCGTGGATCCAGCCAAGGTCGAGGCTATTATGGAATGGCCTGTGCCGACGAATGTCACAGAAGTGTGTAGTTTTATGGGTTTAGTAGGATACTATCGATGGTTTGTCAAGGGATTCTCGAAGATAGCAAATCCTATCACGGAATTGCATGAGAAAAACAAGAAGTTTGTCTGGACCAAGAAATGCGCGGAAGCATTTCAGAGGCTTAAGGATTTTTTGATGACAGCACCAATACTAAAGGTCCCTGACATGGACGCAGACTTATTGGTATGCACTGACGCATCCAAGGAAGGTTTAGGTGGAGTCTTGATGCAATACGGATGAGTGATTGCTTACATTTTGAGGAAGCTGAGAAGGCATGAGGAGAACTACGCGACGCATGATTTGGAGTTATTAGCCATCGTACATGCCTTGAAGGTTTGGAGACACTACCTTGTTGGACGAAAATTTGAATTAAAGACTGATCATTGTGGGCTGCAACACATTTTCACTCAAAGTGACCTAAATGCGCGACAACGACGTTGGTCAGAATTGCTTAGCGAGTACGACTTCAAGATTGCTTACATAAAGGGAACAGTGAACCGAGTGGTAGATGCTTTGATTTGGAGGCCACACATCTTTTTGGTGTTGCCTCTTCAAACGAATGTACGTGAGAAGATTCTCACTTTACAGCGTGACGATGACTGGTACAAAGAAGTCGAGGATTTTATCGGACAAAACACAATGATGGTACCACGATATGAGGGATTTTCTTTTGATAGCGATGGGTTATTGAGGTTTAGAGGTCGGATTTATGTACCGCCAAATGACGAGTTGAGGATGTTGATCCTGAGCGAGGCTCATAGAGCAGTTTACATGGCTCACCCGGGGGTTAAAAAGATGAGGGCAGACCTTAAACCATTATTCTTTTGGAAAGGAATGAAGGTCGACATAGTCAACTTTGTGGCTAGATGTCTAGAGTGTCAGCAGGTAAAGGCTGAACATAGACACCCGGTAGGATTACTTCAACCACATGCCATTCCGGAATCGAAATGGGAAGTCATTTCGATGGATTTCATTGTTGGATTTCCACTGACAACAAGGAGACATGACTCGATTTTTGTGGTAGTAGACACCTTGACGAAGAGTGCTCACTTTATTCCTGTGCGTACGACGTATTAGGCACCTAACATAGTGAGAGCTTTCATTAGTGAGATTGTGAGGCTGCACGACATGCCTAAGAAGATTATATCTGATCAAGGATCGGTGTTTACTGGACGATTTTGGATGAGTTTCCAAGAGGCCTTGGGAACTCAACTTAACTTTAGTACTGTGTATCACCCAGAGACTGATGGACAGACCGAACGAACGAACCAAACCTTGGAAGACATGTTGCACATGTATGTGATGGACCAACAAAAGAGTTGGGAGGAATTCTTGCCTCTAGTAGAGTTCACTTACAACAACAGTTATCAGAGCACCATAAAGATGGCGCCTTTTGAGTTTCTTTATGGGCGACCATGTCGGACGCCCTTGAGTTGGGATCGACTTGAGGATAGGGTCGTGGTGGGACCAGAAGCGATCCAAGAAATGGAAGAGCAAATGCAAACCATCAGACAAAGGATTAAAGAAGTGCAGGATCGGCAGAAGAGTTATGTCGATACGCACCGAGTCGACCGTAGTTACGAGGTCGGCGATTGAGTCTTCTTGCGGGTTAAAGCGCATAAGAGTTCGATCAAGTTTGGAAAGGGAGCTAAACTGTCTCCTAGGTTTGCTGGACCTTTTGAGATTGTGGAGAGAAAGGGGCCTGTGGCCTATCGACTAGCCTTGCCTGATTCTTTGAGGTGTATGCACGATGTTTTTCATGTATCTATTTTGAGACATTACATTAGTGATCCTACACACGTGATTGACATGAGTTCCTTGCAGGTATCGGATGAGGGAGCACTCATGGCTGAGCCAGTCCACATATTAGATCATCGCGTTTGACAGTTATGACGTCGAACAGTAGAGCAGGTCAAGGTCCAATGGGACAGTTATAGTCCACACTCAACAACCTGGGAGGACGCATATGATATGCGCCAGCAGTTTCCATTTTTGTTTGATAGATAGACTTATGATACTGTGGTACCTATGATACTGTGGTACTTTTATTTCGACATTTATACTGAGAAACTTTGGGATGAAGTTTAGAACAAGAGGGGGTGTATGTAACATCCTGCTCTGGCACACTGAGAAAACTTATTATTTGAGGACGCTTGCTTGCAAGTGATCTGGACTTTTCTAATGTTAAAACATTTGTACTTGATTATGATGCGTTATGATAGACGACATGATGTTTTACTATTTGATGTAGACAGGTGCTATTGACTCAGTTTTATTGAGTGTACAGGGTTTTGGACCTTGAGGATGTAGAGGCATCAGTGGAACCCCTTGGACTCTGGATTGAGTCAGGGAGTGTGCTATTTGGGTTGATTTATTTACTGTGATATTTCTTTGATTTGATGATTTGAGGTTGACATGTTCTGACATGATTGTCGATGATGCAAGCTGACGATAGCTTGCTGACCAGACTCACATATGGAGTAAAGGGGCCACACAGGATTTCCAGAGAGGTTGAGGGAGAGGGGTGGACAACAGCCTTGCCACCGCCTACTAGCACTCCCGCCATGGCTCGAACTATAGGTTAATGACTACCTAGTTTGAGAGGATCCACGATGCCATGAGGGCAGACTGTGACAGTCCTTCATGATGATTCTAAGGGGCACGCAATAAGGCGGGGGCCTTATTCCTTAGAACCCTTAGTCTCCCACAAGTTCACCTGGCGGAGTGTTGACTCCAGGGGTTATAGATGTCTACCAATCAGTCCAGTTGGCGAGTGGCACCCTTGGAGCACGTGGTGCATCCTGAAGGGAACGTCACACAAAAGAAACACAAGAAGCGAGTGGCACCCTTGGAGCACGTGGTGCATCTTGAAGGGCACGTCGCACAAAGGAAACGAACGAGGTGAGTGGCACCCTTGGAGCACGTGGTGCATCCTGAAGGGCACGTCGCATTGATGTGGATGAAGGAAACAAACCTAAATATCCCTAAGACAATAATGCATTAATAAATTCTTAAAACGACACCCCTAAACAAATCGTCGTCTAGTTCAAAATCTAAACCTAAGTCAAAAAAAAAAAAAAAAA
>JASDQU010241993.1:20517-39952 GCA_032191745.1 Picea mariana
TGACAAGCATAAAATGAATTATGAGGTAAGTGAAACAGAAGAAACTAAGGCTGCTGACAGTGAACAATTAATTCCTACTTTGACACAGGGCACAACTCCATCCAAAAGCATGACTCCATCAAAGACTCCAAGAAAGAGAATACAGAAAAATCACCCTGAAGAACAGATAATTGGTGACATAAATGCAAGTGTTGGAACAAAAAGCAGAAGGCAAGAATCCACCTCAACTCATGAATAAGTATCTTTACTTTCTTTGATTGAACCCAAAAATATTGAAGAAGAAATTAAAGATGAGTACTGGATGAAAGCAATGAATGAAGAACTTAGTCAAATAGAAAAAAATAAGACATGGGAATTGGTTCCTAGACCTTTGAATAAGAATGTCATAGGGGCTAAAGGGGGTTTCAGAAATAAGATGGATGAAGCAAGTAAAATAACTAGAAACAAGGCTAGATTGGTTTGTAAAGGGTATGCACAAGTAGGAGGAATAAATTTTGGATAAACTTTTGCTCTTGTTGCAAGAATGGAATCCATTAGACTGATTCTATCTTATGCCAGTTGTAAACACATTAAAGTTTACCAAATGGATGTAGCATCTGCATTTTTGAATGGTGATTTAGAGGAAGGAGTATATATGGAACAACTAGATGGTTTTTAGGTACAAGAAGCAGAACAATATGTTTACAGGTTGAAAAAGGCATTATATGGCCTGAAGCAAGCACCAAGGGCTTGGTATTCCAGACTTGACAATTACTTGAGGCAGCAAGGATTCAGGAAAGGTAACACTGATAGTAATCTATATATTAAAGAAGAAAATGATATCTTGATCATTGTTGAGATATATGTAGATGATATCATTTTTGGTAGTGATGATAATAGGTTCAGTAAACAGTTTGTTGAAAGTATGCAGAAAGAGTTTGAGATGTCCATGCTAGGAGAAATGAAGTTTTTATTAGGCTTGCAAATTACTCAATCTGATAAAGGTATTTCCATTTCTCAAACCAAGTATATCAATGAAATGCTTAAGAAATTTCAGATGGAAGATTCTAAACCAGTTNGCACTCCCATGGTTACTGGTTGTAAATTAAGTAAGTTTAATGATACTAAAGATGTTGACCAGACAGTATACAGATCTATGATTGGTAGTCTTCTTTATGCTACAATGACAAGACCTGATATTATGCATGCAATTTGTCAAGTTGGCAGGTTTCAGGCTTCACCAAAAACTTCTCATCTACTTGTTGTCAAAAAAAATTTCAGATATCTTAAGGGGACAACAGAGTATGGTTTATGGTATCCTACAGGTAATCAACTTGATTTATATGCTTTCACTGATGTTGATTGGGCAGGTTTTGTTGATGAAAAGAAGAGTACTAGTGGAGCAACATTTTTTCTTGGAGGATGTCTTGTAAGTTGGTTAAGTAAAAAACAATCAGTAGTGTCTCTGCCTACTATTGAAGCATAATACATTGCAGTTGCAAATTGTTGCACTTAGGTTCTATGGATGAAACAGATGCTGGAAGATATACATATTCATTATAATGAACCTATACCTATCTTCTGTGATAATACCAATGCAATTAGTATTTCTAAAAATCCTATTATGCATTCCAAAACAAAGCACATTCCCATTAAATTTCATTTTCTAAGAGAGTAGGTTATGTCTAAAGTTATTAAAGTGGAATATGTTGGCACAAAGGATCATATAGCAGATGTATTTACGAAACCTTTATCTAAAATGAAATTTGAAAGTCTCAGGGATCAGTTGGGGGTTTACCCTCTGTAATTTCTTTTCATTCTCAAAGATTGCATGGGGTTCATTATAAAATCAGAATACACAAGTTTATTGACTATTATTGATAGGGAGAGTTGCTGCTGAAATGATACATCTTTGCAAGTGATTTTCTTTGCTCAAGGCGAGTATGGTTGATTCCTTTGCCATCGATGTCAAAAAGGGGAGAAGAGATTTAAATTTTTCCATCAATGCCAAAGGGGGAGTTTGTTGGCAGAGCTTGTAGTTTGCACAGGGAATTTTACACAGTAGGGTAGTTTGCACAGTTTGCACAGGGCTTGGTTTTGTCATTAATGTAAAACTTTAAAATGCCAAAGGGGGAGTTTGTTGGTCAGTTTTCACAGGCACAATGGTTCCTAATTTTGAGATCAGCATGTCTCTCGACATATCGAAACTATGACTTAATCTCCATTTCAGAGTTTTGGATACTGAGAGTTGGAGATGTCAAGGACACTCATGAAAAGAATGATGAAATCGTGAAATGTGAAAGATTAGAGCATGTCAAAGACTCCATTTCGGAGTTTTGCAGACTGGGAAATCAAATATCAAAGGAACTTTAACCTTTGAAGTAGCAAACCTTGAAATCCTGAAATAGACACATCAACAAAGCACGTGAGAAAACCATGTTAGCTAAGGACATGTGGCACAATCAGGCAATGACAAGTGTCAAGATGATTCAACATTTCAGGCACATGTAAGTCACGAATCAGAGTGACACGTGGTAGCTATTCGACACGTGTCAATTCACGTGTGACATCAGTAGGTTTAAGTCACATTAGAACTTTCTATTTTGGGGTTTTACATAGCAAGAAGAAACTCCACCATCACAAAGTCTCAAATTCCGAAATGTTGAAAGGGACTATCGTGAGTCTCGAAAACCTGAAAGGCAAAACTATGAAATCTCATCAAACGTCCATCTCAGTGGGTTATGTGAACCGTATGATCACTTCAGAGATTTTGTGATCATGAATTTTATAATGTTGGAGTCATGATGACTCGAAGGGAAAAACATTGAAATACCATCAGTCGTTCGATTAAGAAAAGAAGGGATCAGAATATGAAGTTTTGTGGATCATTGATCTAGCTCCATTTCATGGATTACGACTTGGAGTGTCAAGACTCCTCACCACAAGAATGTCGAAATGCCGAAAAATCGAAATGTGAAATGGAAAAATCAACGCGAGACCTTGTGCTTGTAATCCAACGGTGTTGGATACTTTGAAATCTGATCGAAGGGCTACTGTTGCTCTTCACGATTAATTGTTCAGTTACGATTCAGTTAGCATAACTGAATCATGGTTCTTGGACGGTTGGCATTTCAGTTGCTGAAGCGTTATTCTAGGGATTTGAGGGGTAACTGAAGGGGTTGTAGAAGATAAAAAGAAACACGCAGTGACTGTGTGGCATGGGTGCGTATGGAATTAATGGTACAATCGTAGCTCTAAGGTAAAATTAATTTTTGTAAATGAATATAAAACTGAAATAAAATCATACAGGGACAGTGAGAAGAAATGATGAAGATATAGCAGAGATAAAGGGGAGAAGAATGGATTTTGATATGATTATATAAACAGAGAGGACTTGAATGATGAATCCTTTTCCAAAGAAGAAGAGTTGGTTTGCAGGTTCTTAGTGATAGAGAAGGATTCTAGGGTGGTAGGGAGGAGCAAGGGGAGACTATAAAAGTCTCCTGTACAAGTTGGTGCTTGTACATATGGGAGTTGTAGCTTCCATTCGGTAGGTGCTCAAGAAACAGAGGTAGCAACCTCATCTGGGTTGTAGCTAAGATAAAATAAGAATGTAAAGAGGAGTTGGAGCTTGCCTTTCATTCATAAGAAGAAGAGGTTTTTCCCTTTTAGGTTTCCTCTTGAAAAATCACTGTGTCACTGTTTCATTTATGTGATTGTATATTTATTGGTTAAATGTATTACTGCAAGTTAAATGTTAAAGGCATGATTTATTGATTAATAAGTAATCTTTTTATGAAATGAAACAAATTTTATACAACTGATTCACCCCCGCCATCTCAGTTGACTTATTCTGTACAACAATTGTTTTATGTTCCTTTATAGGTTTTCTTATTAAATTTAGATGAATGAATTATTAAGAAGGTTGGGTTTAGGAAAACTTCTTTCCAACAACATGTAGATACCACCGTTTTTTTAATCAATACCAAACATTAGTATTTCCTTATTGATTAATCAACAAATATCATGTAAGAAAAGGAAATGATTCAAAGAAATGACACATAACCAGAAATAATTCAAGTTACTGTATAACAAAATTTAGTAACACCATCAAATTCATGCCAATACGCATTTAATGACTACAATGTTTCAAGATAACTCAAAACAAAATTATTGTCTTATGAAAACCACTTGTAGTAGTCTATTTGCAAAAGAAGAACAATCCACAAATTGAGTTGATCCACAAGCTTTGGAAAATATCATATTCGACTCTATACGAGCTTCAAAATTAAACTTCAAAACAGTTCTTTTTCTAATACTCCACTACAACAAAAACGTCGAAATTTCAAAACGAGGTCGACCTATTTATTTATATCAAAATTTCATACAAAAATTATTACTAATGCTTTTTAAACAAGAGATAAAAAAAAATAAAGTGGATCATGTCCACATGGAAACCATCAGTGAGATTTCGTTAACTCATAGGGTTATCTCTTTCATATTCTAACCATTTGGAAAAATGATCTTCACAAGTGTGTAAATACGAGAATCGATGTTGGTCCATTGGCATGCTTAGACTATCCTTCATCTCCATTGTTCTGTCTCTAAATCTATCGACCTAAGAGCCTAGATTCTATAGGAACCATGTTGTTCCTATCAGTCCATCGATGAGTCTTTTAAACTGTCCCTTGTCGAGCCTCTTAATCTCTTGAACCTTAGCTTCAAGCTCATCATCTAACTCACTGAATTGTCACGCTATGGTGTGCCATTCCATGAAGTAGTCTAGGGAGGCCAATTCTGGGAGATACATATCTATCATTTTTTTATGAATGTGGTCAGAATTTCTCAGACACTGCTCCAATATTTCTTTCATTATTAGTTTGTGGTTCTTTGACCAGTTGTACCCAATACTCTGCAGATACTCTAAATCTAGCTAAAATCTCATCTGCAAGCATTCTGATGCCATGTTCTTCTTCTCCTCTACCTTTATCTCTGTAATATATTCAATTTTTTCTGATACCTGACGACATTTCTTGGAACATATTGTCATATTCTTATATTCCATGAGGCCTAGTAAGGTTTCTTTTTGAAAGCCAACAATCTTTGTTATAAATACCTCCCTATCAGACTTGAACCAACAGTAAATTTCTCTTAATTCAATATTCATGAAACTTACTACTTGGGTGGCATCATGATAGTATTCCACTTAATGCCTAAGGTGTGCCAATTCTTCACTCATAGATTCAGATTCTCGTGCGTGTTCCTTTTCTTTGTTTATGGTGGCACTGGATATAACTATTCTTTCTCCTAACAACTCACTTACCCTAGACTGTCTTACACCCAGTAGGGTTTCCTCAATGGCGATCATCATGATGTTGTCCAAGGTGGTTATTCTCTTTTTTACTATCCTCCTGACAACCACTTGTCTCTTTTGGTCATAATAAATGGCCTAGAAATCGACCACTTCATCTATAGTTTCTAGGATCATTTTTTTCTGCCATTTGAGTACATTTCCTAAGCTTCCTAGGGTGTGAAATGTTTCAAGATTCGTTTTCTTTGCTTTTTCATCTTCAAGCTTCTCTTGACTAGTCCCTGTACCTAGTTCATGAGTCATTTGAGGCTTCTTGGAAGCTTCTATTGACACCTCCTTTGTCCCAGTATGTGGATCTACAATTTTCTCTGGAATTGGGGAATTTCCCATGATCCCTTCCATTGTGGATTCATCTAAGGTTTCTAATATTGAGAGTACAAAGTGTATTCTAGGTCTCGTTGAGGTTTCCTTGGGTTCCAAGTTACATTTCGATTCTTCATCTTCTTCTCCCTTGCTGGATTTACCTCCGAATGATTCTTGAATACCTAAAATTTATTTATCTTTCAATGTTTGAGTGGTTTGGTCTAGATTGGTATGATCACCTTCAGTTGCACTCAGGTATGCTCTTATATCCAAATAATTTGGTGCTTGAGATACTTGTGTACTTAGTACCCTTGTTATTTCTTCATTTGTAATAGGAATTGCAGTATATATCTCTTCCACATTGTTTTGATATACCATGATTAGGTCAACGATGATAGGAGCTAATTTCCCGAGGATGGCAGGTCTCACAGATAATAAAGGGGTTTTCTTTGTTCCTATTTCCCCTATGAAGATTTTCTTCAAGGTTTGTTTCTCATTATAACTTTCTGCCACAGTAGTTATATGGGATGATATCTCACCAATTCATTCAAATGTGACCAGAGTTATTTCCATTGTTGTTCCTTCTGGTACTATGATGGCATCCCCATGCATCTTCATTATCCTTTTAGCTTCATCCAAGAGTCTTTATGCCTCATAATTATCTAGTACCTTCTCTTCATATTCCTGTCAAGGGGGTGACCTTGATACTGAACTGAACATATGTTCTATAATGTCAAATTGTTCATCTCCAAGCAAGGCCACGAACCTAATCAGGTGTTTTTGTTCTTTCCTCTCCAAAACTTCGTCCTAGATCAAAGCATTCTCTATGAATATTTCATCCTTGAAATCATCATGTGGGTAAGGCCAATGAGACACTACTTGAATATCATGTTCGACCACCAATTTTTTAGGGTCGTGTCTCCTGTACCTCTTGGTGACGAACCTACATTCTATTTTACTTTGAGATTTTTGTTTGGCCTATGTGGTATCCATCATAAAATTGTAACCTACATAGAACCCATAGGGAATGAATATCATTTTCTTGTATTTTACCAAAGATGCATTGAAACCCTATAGTATAGTATGGTAGCATATTTCCCCTAACACCAATTTATTGGGCACATGATTCAATAGCAGGTTTGGTTCTCCAAGGGCTCAAAATATCCTAATGTATATGTTCCTTTAATCCATGTACCAATGCCCAATTTTGGATATTACCTTCCTCACTACTTCTAATAATCTTGGGAAACCACTGTAGACTAAATCCATTTATCATTTGTACCTATTCTCCCATAATATGTTGAAGTAGATATTTACAGGAATTTTGGAGACATGCCAACTTAGGTTCAGGCCAAAGAAAAAATGTGCAGCATATTGCATCCAAGAGATAAGACACCATGAAGAATGTCAAGGTTTCCTTGATATTTGGGTTTTTCATCTCTTCTATCCAGGTGCTCAACTGTTTCTAGATAATAGCTTTTGAATTAAAAGTGCTTCCAAATGTGGAAATCATGTGGGCCAAAGGCATCAAGGATTAGAAGAACTTGGAGTAGCCCTTCTCTCCATAGAAACGATAGATCAAGGCCATAATAAAAATGTAAGGTTCTCAGATGTTAAATGTGTTGTGCCACCCCGAGGCCCGATTCACAAACTTCTTATCCTCCCTCCACCAGGATGATACTAATTAGTTGACATTATTTCGCTCATAGAACACTACCAAAAAATATTTGTTCAACCTGACTTCAACTTCCTTGAGGTTGTAGTATTTTCTCACTTTTGTCCTCAAGAATATGCCTATGCACTCCCCATCATTGTTATTTAGCAAAAGTTTTTATAATACCCTAGTTTTGAGCCTTGTATTAAATAATGTATCTTGTTAATGAAAGGCCAGAGTGAAAAAATAAATAAAAGAGGCGAGTGTGCCTAGGAAATGTAATGTTTTGATCATTATTAATAATAAATACATCATTGGGTGCTACATCGACAAGGACAAGAGTTATAGGGGGATATTATCCACAAGAGAGGGGGATTTGTAAATTCTAAACTTGTACAATATCTACTACAAATAGATATTCAATAAAGGAACAAAAAAGATACAATGGCAAATACAAACATTACACAGAGATTTTTCCCTTGGAAACCCAAGCCAGGAAAACTAGCATATTCTATATTCATTCATTATGTTACAATGTTAATAAAAAATACATATAGGAGCCAGCGGCATCCAAAACACTAACCCAATGACCTGTATTAGTCCAAAACCCTAATTCCTTAACCAAAAATAGAAAACGATCGACAAAGAAACTATGTGCCGAAAAACCACCTAAATATAATGCGGTCCCAAAAACTGCGATCACGATGCAAATTTTTTTTTTTCGGGGGCATTGCCCCCAAACCCCCTGTGCCCCCCCTTGTTATAAGGGAAAAAATCTCTATGGCCAAAGGTAAACCACAAAAAATAGTTATGCCTATAGAAATCAACTCAATTCCAACATGTACTATATAAACTAATGTGCAATATATGAAAGAGGCCTACCTCGAACCAACGTTTGATGATGTTCCACCATTAAGCACTTTGACCCAAAGCTTTATACCTGCAACAAGTTCGCAACCAACTAGAAGAGCAAGTACATAGTGATGATATAAAAGGGGTTAGCGCATCAGATATCATAATCCATTAATAAACATTACAAACACGCCCATGGACAATAATCATATATTTGCAAGATACCAATAGGATGGGAAAGGAGTATTTCTCTTAATAATTGATCAACAGAAGTGACAACATTACAGACCTCCATGTCAGCACGGTTCGAAACCAAGAAACCAATTTCCTTCCAACTGGGTCTCCACCACTTCAATCCTCCGCCAAAGGCAAGCTCATAGGAAAGAGGCAATGAGGTCCTATCAACTATAGGGAAAGAGCTTGGGGGTTGAACACTGTGTTCAGACTTGAGGGACAAAGGGATGCAGACTCAATATCAAGTAATTTCTCTAAATTAACTTTTCTCTCAAAGTTGAATGCTTTATCCTCTTCTCTATAGCTCAAAATTGTGCTCTTATAGCCTTCAAAATGTAATTGAAGGGTTGATTCAGAACGTTTCCAGTATATGGAAGGCCAAGGATCAGATATCTTCTGTCATGACATGGAAACCTGACCTCATTTTGTATTTTATGGCACAAATCCTAATATATGTGAGTTGTAGTGGAGTAGCAAGCGTATACACATCTTGTATAACTGATAAGGAGCATATATGTGGAAAAATGTATATTTCTATCTCTGTATTCATCAAAAAGGGATGATAAGTATGCATAGGGAAATGGAAAAAGGCTCTCTGTGCTGGATAGAAATGGTGAGGCAATTCTTTCTATAAAACCCCTCTAACCCCCCTACGCGCTTGACACATACGCTTTGTCTCTACTACTCATGCAAATAATATAAAACATACCCAACAGGCTTGAGGGGCTAAGCATTTATTTTATATTTTATTTACCCATTTTTTGTTTTAATGGAGAATAACAACTACATGAGCTTCTTGTGGGGAAGGCCATGTGGTTTCTTAATTCCAAGAAATACATAAACCCATCTTTGGTCATTGGTGGGGGTTGGTTCTCCTTCACTTACTCACTCATTATTCATTGTTCACACATTTCCTTCTGTTCTCTCTCCACTCATTCTTTCACCCACTTGTCTTTCCTCATTCATGTTTTGGCTTGGAAAAGGGAAACGAATCATTGGAGACAAGCCATGGTTTTTTTGGCTATAAATACTGTTGGTGTATTCTAGCCATGAAATAATGCTTCCATGTCTCAGATGCTTTGGCCTATGTTCATTTTTGTTCACAGTTGCAAATTATGAGAGTCTCAACATGGATATTCTTGACCAGATGCACTCGATCCCTAGAAGGATATGGAAGGCTTGAGGGACTGCATGGCAGAGAAGGGGTTCCATTCTCTTGGGTTATGCATGTTGGGTAGAAGAGATATGGTATACTTTGGATTGTTGTTGGTGCTGAAAAGCATGTGAGAGATTGAGTGCTGACTGGTTTGGGAAGCCAAGTGACACTTTGGAACTATCCTTGTGGATTCATAGCCCTCGCTCAGGGGTGACATTGTTGTTGATACTTGGAACCAAAGTTTCTACGGTTGGGTGGAATATCCTTGGTCTGCATCCAATTAGTGATTTTTTTCATGAAAGATAAGTTCTCTCTGTCATGGTTTTGTTTACCTGTGTATTTATTCCACTGTGAATTTATTTATCTATGAAATTCATATCTATAATAGGCATACTTGTTGGTTATCGCTATGCAAGAAATATGTCTCATTTATTTATGTTGTAGCATGGATATTTAACTCTACATGTGAATATTTCATGCATATTTATTCATTAAAATTTGGTCAGAATTCGAAATTAGTCTAGAAGAAGGCTTGAATTAGCATGCCCGGCCTGTGGGTGGCTAGGTATGTTACATATTGATATCAAAGCTTCAAGTTGAAACACAATACTGGTATGGTCCAAAACTATTGGACATGGAATTATGGTTAAGAATGAATATGTCCTTGAAATCTTAAAGATTAGGAGAGATAGTGTAGGAGAGATAGAGTTGTAGATATTGCGTAAAAGCCAGAGCGTCGTGCAGACATAGATCCTTTGTAAAGGATCATAGAATCATTACCATTCACTTTTGAATTCAGGAGATATCACCACCATGGAATAAAGGATTTATGGATCATTAGATCATAAGGTAGGTAAAAAAGGAATGACAAATAAAGGTGAAACCAGAGGCTGCGAGAGATTAATTCATAGCCGTCAAATCGAACTTGTTGATCCTCATCCATTGATAGAAGCCGAGTGGGAGATAAAAAAATATGGAACTTCGTCGCTTCAACGATTAGGGGAGACATGAAGAAGCATGAAAATTTAAAATTCATGAAGTCCCACCATTCGTCTGATCTGATAGGAGGCTCGAGTGAAATCTCAACCGTTAATTAGGGTCATTAGACGTTAACCACTTCAGGAAGTTTAACTCTAGGAGAATCAAACCCTTTTAGAAATGCTATAAATTGGAGTCTCAGAGCACCGAAGTCCCAAAGTCCATCAAATGTTAGATTGAGGGAAGGACTTTGGAAGTAATGTTTACCATCAGATCTAGCAATGGTGGAAGGATATTGAATTTTCAGAAATTCATAACTTTGCCACTTCGACGATTACTGAAGAATGGGAAAAACCCCGAAGTATCGAAGCCTCGAAGTGTCGAAACCATGAAGTGTAAATCCATCGTCATGAAATAACGCAGGCCATCATATCTGGAGTGGATAATGTGGATAATCCATTTAATGGATGATGCATCATAGGCCACATGGTAGGGGTGCTATATGGGGACACGTGCCACCTGGATTCAATAGATTTTGGGCCTGAACCTATTCATTTTCTAGTGACACATGGCATGCATTCCATGTGTACACGTCACCATAGGTGTCATCAACATGCCATTTCATCTCCGAGAGTATGGCCTCTGGGGGTGTCTAACATCTTTACTAGCGAAAGTGTCGAAGTCATAGAGTAATGAATTCACGCAGACTGTTGATCTAAGATCCCTTCGGTACCTTTCTCAATCATTAGATCGAGCAATGGGAGGATGGCGTAAGAACTTCGGTAGTTATCACTCCGGGGGATTTGAATGACTTGGGAGTGGAAATGTCCCAAAGTCCCAGAGTGCCAAAGTCCCAAATTGATTAAGGATCGTTCATCCCAACACTTGATTAATCCTTAACCATTGGATTAAATGGTGGAAGGATAGGGTAAGTACTTTGATGGGTATCACTCTTGGGGATTTGAATGATGTAGGATTTGAAATGTCTTAGAGTCTTAGAGTGCGGAAGACCCGATCTAGTTAAGGCTCATCCATCCCAACATTTGATTAAGTCGGGACCATTTATCTCTTTGAAGCCTCTATATGGGGAAGGACCTTCCATTCAACGATAGATTGAATCTTGATCACCTTATCTTCTAGTAGAGTTATTGGAAGGGTTTCTAAGAAGTTTAACTCTGGGAGAAATTGGAAGATCAAAAAGGGAGAATAGCCAAAGGCATAAGTTTGGAGGAATTGGTCCTAGAATTGGTCTCATGAAAAGGTAAATGTGGTCAATTAGAGGTGAAAAAGGATCTAGAAGTAACCCAGTGTCGAGACATTGTGTCGAGTAAAATCCTATGTAGAAGAATACAGAGGAAGGAACTAAAGAGTGAATGAGATTGTGGTTTCAAGCCATGGTCACATGGAAAGTAGTTTGAAGGAAGCGCCTATGTATAATTTGAATTATGTATTATCTAAATGAGATGTGGATTTTTTTGACAAGATCCTATTGCAAAAAAAAAGAAAAGGGGCCGATTTTTCAAGAAGCCATAACTTTCAGCTCCGATATCGAATTGGGGCAAGATTACAGTCATTAGGAAAGATGATTCAAAGGAGAACAACATGGAATTGTTATAATATGGAGAATGATAATATTATTCATGAATTGACAAGAAAAAATACATGTAGCATTGTTTGGCATTTTTTTTTTAATATACATAATTCTAACAAAATGGTTGCCTGCACATTTTGCAGAATTAGGGGGGTGTAAACATATCAGTTTATTATAAGAATGCATATTAAAGAAATGGATGAAGGAGAGGGAGATTCCAGCCATGATAAAGAGTCCAAAGGACATGATATCAGTGTTGGTAACGTAGAGACAAAATCCAACGGACACCAGGATAGAGGGGAGCAAGAAACATTGATAGAGACTATGATAATCCTGAAAAATAAAAGTGTAGAGTTACAAAGAATACAATGAGATAATAATAAGAGAAAAAAATTATATTAATGCTCAAGTGATGCAAATCTTAAATCATTTGTAGAGGAAAACAAAGAATGGATCAAACTCAAAACAAGAGGAAGAGGGAAGATATCATGAAAGAATAGATGACCGCAAAAGAGTTGGTTATATAAGAAGTGCTAGAAAAAATCATATACATCACTCACCTCCCTACTCAACAAGGAAATTTTATGCATCTGAAGATTCCATAAGTAGTCCAGAGGTGTCTCCTATTATGCACCAAATAAGAAGACATGAATTGGTCAATTTGCAAGGAGAGTCGAGGAATCTTAATCCACCATCCTTTGATGGTAAAAGAGAAAGGGAAGATGATCTTGAAGAAATTGGTTGCTTGGACTTAGGAGGTATTTTCAATTTCATAACTACTCATCAAACCTAGAAGCCATAATTTCCACATACCATTTACATGAGAAAGCTTCTATGTGGTGGGATCAACTGAAGCAAGTCAAGCACAATAATGAGAGCAGGATCACTTGGAAGCAGTTCAAGAAATATTTTCAGAAGAAGTACGTTTTAGAACACTTCTATGCCAAGAAAATTTAGTATTTCTTTGAACTTAGACTTGGAAGCATGACCATGGAAGAGTATGAAAAGGAGTTGCTGGGGCTGCTAAAGTATGTGGGGTTTATAAAATATGAAAAGGTGAAAATACAAAGGTTTTTAAATAGGATTTCAGTCATTTTATAAAGAGAATATTCAATATGATGAACCTGAGACTTTGAATGATATCATCAGGAAGGATAAGTACCTGTATGAGGAAGGAAAGGGGAGAGAATCCATGCAGAAATCTTGGAAGGATAAGAATAAGGAGAAATATGATAAGAGGAGGAAAGGATTCAAACCTCCTTTCAATAGAAATATCCCTAATAAAAATAATCAAGACCAATATGCTAAATATGAATCCAAGAGAGAATAATCCTTGGGAAAAAGGGGAATACCACTAGTCCAATGTTGGGGATGCAAAGAAGATAACTTGTACAAGGGTTTCCCTCACATAAAGAACAAAGTGAAGACTGTGCACAACATCCAAGAGGCTACAATAGTAGAAGACATGGGAATAATTTATGCATCCTTAGATGATCAAAAAGCAGATTACCAATCCAATATGATCGAGGTGGAAGGTAATATCATTAAACAACTTGTTTCTATTTTAATTGATTCAGGAGAAATTCATTGCTACATTGATCCTAAAACAATGGATAGATTACGTTTAGAGAAAAGTAATCTTGAAAAATCAAGTTTGCTTCAGCTAGCCACTAGAACCAAAAGGAGAATCCATGATATGGTCAAAGATTGTTTCATAAGTCTTAATGGTGTGGATACTAATGTTGATATAAATATTATACTGGGACCTTATGAAATTCTAATTGGAATGGACTGGTTGGACAAGCATCATGTTGTCCTAGATTGTCATAACAAGACATTTACATGTCTTGATGAATAAGGAAAACAAAGCACTATGAAAGGAGTTCCAAGACCCATCTATATAAGGGATATTTCATCCTTACAGCTAAAGAGATGTATTAGAAAAGGATGTCAACTGTATGTAGCCCATGTGGAGGAGCCAAAAAAGACAAAGGGGACAAGCCTTCAAGAATGTTTGGTACTACAAGAATTTGAAGATGTATTCCAAGAAATTCCAAGGTTTCCACCAAATAGGGAGATAGATTTCTCTATTGATTTAGTGTCGAGAGCCACCCCAGTATCAAAAACATGTTACAGAATGAGTACACCATAGTTAAAAGAATTACAAATGAAATTGGAAGAAATTTTTAAGAAAGGGTACATACATCCAAGTGTTTCACCTTGGGGAGCACCAATACTCTTTGTAAAAAAAAAGGATGGAAATTTGAGGCTGTGTATTGACTTTTGATACCTAAATAAATCCATTGTAAAGAACATGTACCCACTACCCAAAATTGATGAGCTATTTGATCGGCCAAGAGGGGAAAATATATTTTCAAAGATGGACTTGAGATCAGGGTACCATCAAGTAAGAATTAAGGAAGAAGACATCAATAAGACAACCTTTAGAACTAGGTATGGGAATTATGGATTTGTAGTGGTGTTATTTGGACCGTCCAATGCAAAAATTGTCTTTATGTGATTAATGAATGACATATTCATAAACTACTTGGATAAGTTTATCATAGTATTCATGGATGACATACTTGTCTATTCTAAGTCATAGGAAGAGCATGAACATCACATAAGCTTGGTATTGGAAGTGTTGAGGGAACATCAGCTGTATGCCAAGCTTAGTAAGTGTTCTTTTTACCAAGAATAGATCCATTACTTGGGACACATTATTTCAGAACAAGGTATACTAGTATATCGAGAGAAGATTGAAGACATTAGAGTATGTCCAACACCCAAGAATTTTTCAGAAGTTAGATCTTTTATGGGATTAGTTGGTTACTACAAAAGATTTATAGCAGAATTCTCTAATATTTCTCATCCCATCACTTCTTTGCAAAAGAAGGGAATTAAATTTGAATGGACATCTGAGTCTGAAGAAAAATTTATATTTTTGAAAGAATTACTTACTAGTGCACCTGTTTAAAGGTTTCTGACCCAAATGAATGTTTTGTGGTATGTACAGATGCATGCAAGGAAGGAATTGGTGGATTCCTCACTCAAAATGGACATGCCATTGGTTATGAGTTCAGAAAGATTAAATAACATGAGAGGAACTATGTCACACATGACTTGAAACTTGTTTCCATTGTTCACGCATTGAAGATGTGGATGCATTATCTCATGGGTAAGATATTTGAATTAAGAATAGACCATGGTGGTCTGAAATATTTTTTTGAACAACCAACTTTGAATGCTAGGAAAAAGAGATGGATACAATTTTTAAGTGAATACAATTTTGACATCAATCATATCAAAGGAAAAGAAAATAAATTTGGCGGTGCACTTAGTATAATAGTACATCTCATGCATGCTATAGTTGTTAGTATGCATCGGTCAGATTTAAAGAGAAGAATTTTAGATGATGTTGTTACAGATTAGAATTACCTATAGGTAAAAGAAGGATTACAACAGGAAAATGTACAACAAGAAATTAAAGAATATGAGATGAGGAACATGGACTACTTATGTATAAAAATAGAATTTATGTTCATAGTTTCGAAGAGCTTACAAATTTGGTATTCAAAGAAATTCATAATGTTCCATATGTCGGACATCTCGGTTACCAGAAAACAATTGCAACAGTAAGAAGCCAATTATTTTGGCTAGAAATGAAAATAGATGTTTCTGATTACATTTCCATATGTATGGAATGTCCAAGAGTGAAGGCTAAGCATAGGAACCCAACGAGTTTGCTACAACCATTACCAATTTCAGAGAAGAATTGGGAAGTGGTAACGATTGATTTTATAACAAAATTTCCTAGGAAAAACAAGACAACATGATTCAATCATCATCGTCATTGATAAATTGACAAAGGCTGCTCATTTTGTTCCTGTAAAAATGACTCATACATCAACTAATATTACAGAAATTTGTTGGATCATGTTGTCATTGATGCCAATGGTTTGATTTATTGATGTCAAGTGATTGATTGATGTCAAAGGATTGATTGATTAATGATTGATGTAATACAATATGTATTTTCCTTGATGAGAACGCATAGATGAAGATGGATCAATGAGTTGTCATTGATACATGATGAAGATGGATCGATGTGGTTTCATTGGTATATGATACATTGTTGAAAAAATGTATAGATGAATTAATATTGTCTTATCATGATTGATAAGGTGCACAAATGGATGAACTCCAAAGTGGTCCCCTTATGGTGAAAGCCCTCATGGGAAGACGCTTTGCGGATTGAGTTATCCTATAAGAATGGTTGGAGGACCCATGCTTGTATGTGGAATAACAAGATAAAGATAAAGGAAATTGTTGGTGAAACTATCCTAGATGGATAGTGTTTGTCATTCCATTTCTGGTGGTATGTGGAATGTCACATAACTCCTCATGGTTTGATATTTATGGCCTTACGAAGATGAAGGACCCCCACATGATGGCTTGAAGCCCCCAAGGTCAAAGAAGTCAAAGTGACCTAAAAGAAAAAATCATTATCTAAATGATAAAGTAAAGTGACAAAGTCAAGGTGGATTATTTAAATAACAAAGAGAAGTGACAAAATCAAGAAATGATAAAGCAAGTTGACAAAATCAAGAAGGAATATTTATGGAAAGTGGTTAACCCTAAAAATAAGGAAAATAGGTTAAGTGACCTAGAAATGGGTTAATATTATTTAAATGATAAATTAAAGTGACAAATTCAAGGTGGATTATTTAAATAATCAAGAGAAGTGACAAAATCAAGAAATGATAAAGTAAGGTGACAAAATCAAGAAGGAATATTTAAATGATAAAGTATTGGAGAACTTTCTATTTATGGAAAGTGGTTAACCCTAAAATAAGGAAAATAGGTTAAGTGACCTAGAAATGGGTTAAGTGACCTAAAAATGAGTTAAGTGACCTAGAGGATGAAAGTATAAATAATATAGCAATGGTCTCTTGTAGATCATCCTTTTTGTGGATCAATGGAGAGCTTCTTGTGAGAATATCTTTTGTAGTATTGATGGAGAGCTTCTTGTGAGAGCTTATTGAGAATTGTTGGTGTGGAACACTTGAGAATATTGAATATCTATAGGTGACTGAGGTAACCAAGGATATATAAGCCAAAATTCTGAATAAATTGAAGAAAAGAAGGCCTAAATATAAGGAAGGATAAATTCTTTTCATGGTGCTTTCTAAGGTATGTTATTTACAGGTCATCTCACCATTTTCGCTATACATTTTTTTCTATAATCATTCAGATCCTAAAATTGCCATGAAAGTGAGAAAACATATCCAAGTATTTTTGGTTAAAAATTCAGCTTGTGGGTTCTTGTATTTTGGGAGTTACACTCCATAGAAATTAGGGTTTGTCACCAGTCCTGAAACTAGTCAAAAACAGGTGTTTCGGGTAAAAATGTCATAACTTATTCATAACAGTTCCAAATTTAGCGAGACCAATTTTGTTGGTTATATTATAGTATTTAGTAGGATATGGAATAGTTTCATATCTATTCAACCAATATTTTGTGCGGGGCACACTCTACAAGGTCGCTCTCTAGAATAATCTATAATTCAGCAAGGTATGCCATTTTTGCTATAACTCCTTTTCTGAGAGGTTACAAGTAGTGCCACCTAGAGGAATTGCATAAAAAACACTGAAGAACATATTTTATTAGTTTCAAATCTTATTCATTACAGGTACAAAGTTATGATTATTTCAAGTTAGGGTTGTTGACTAATCCAAAACTAGTCATGGTTGAGACAAGTAGTTGATGAGTTGGCACATACATGAGGTTTATAGTTGATGATGTTGGTACATATTGACGAGTAGTTGACACATAATTGGTATATACTTTTTACATGGTTGGTTGCACTTGTTTATGGTATAGGTTGATTACAGGTTGTTTGGTACAGGTTGGTGCATGGTTGATGCTCTTGTTTATGGTACATATTGATATCTGTTGAGGATTGTTGCCTCATCTCAGTTGGTGCTGAGAATGTAAGATGAGTCCTGCATATAGAGATGGTGCTCTTGTAGAGTTTTACTCTATTCAGTTGTTGCTGAAAAACTCCCGGATTGAAGTCCATAATAAAAAAAAATTGTACATACATCTTGTGTTCCTTGTGGAGATGATTTGTTGATGATATATTGTTGATATATGTTGCTGATATGTATTCACATATAACTCATTATTAATGAAAACAATGAGTAATGAGTAAATTTTGAATTCTATCTAATGAGTTTTATGTAAGAGGGAAGTTTTGGGAAAAAGATCCCCACACTCATTCACCCCCCCTCTAAGTGTGGTAGGTGTGTCCAACAATTGGTATCAGAGTGGACCTTCACTACAAGTCTTAACAAGCTTGAAGGAGATCCATAGACACACAAATGGATGATGAAGCTCCAATCCTTGATGAGGAAAACTATTCTACTTGGAGAATAGAGATGAGAGTGTATTTGAGGACAATGGGAGTAGCTATTTGGAAGGCAACCATCGGTGGATATGTTCCGTTGAAGAACAAGTCAAAGTTTGTAGCTCAAAGGGAAGGAAAGAAGAATGATGCATTGGCTCTCAAGACAATTCTTAGTGGAATCTCAAGCCCTATCAAAGAGAGCATGGGACAATGCACTTCTGCCAAGGATCTATGGCTAAAGCTAGAGGAGACATATCAAAGCAAGGAAGAGAGAAGAAATTGAAGACCACTCCATCAAGATCATCAAAGCTAAAGAATCATCAAAAACTCTTGAATGCATTATTTATAAATGTAATTTTGAAAACATTTCAAGTGAAGATAAAGAATCAAGTGATAATAGCACAAAGGAATATCTTGAAGACATTTCAAATAAAAGCAAAGAAGTATGTGTTGATATTGGCAAAAAGGAAGATCATGAGGATATTTCAAATGAAGGTAAAGAACACTCTAAATCCCTTGAATGCAATGATGATGATGATGATTTTTTCTCTACAGGTGAAGAAGAAGATGTAGATATAGTTTGTGTAAAGTTTGATGGTATTTATCCCATGAAAAGAATAGAAGGAAATCTATTAAAACTTCAAAAGGAAATTAAACAGGGTTTATACATGTATAGGAGTGATCATTTTTATACACACTATAACTATCTTTCGGATAACACTAAGAAGTTTCTTAGGAGGAGTCAAAGGCACATCTTGAAGTTAAAGGGAATTATCAAAGAACAAGAAGAGAGTTCTAAATTAGAAGAAAAGGAAGAAGAGATCACAAGACTAAAGAATGGAAAAGAAGACATGAATATAGATGATGAGATTAGTAAAAGTTTTGAAACTATTGTCCATCTCAAGAC
>JASDQU010241993.1:40052-59304 GCA_032191745.1 Picea mariana
TTCTCTTGTAGAGTTGTACTCTATTCAGTTGTTGCTGAAAAACCCCCGAATTGAAGTCCATAATAAAAAGAAAAATTGTACATACATCTTGTGTTCCTTGTGGAGATGATTTGTTGATGATATATTGCTGATATATGTTGCTGATATGTATTCACATCTAACTGATTATTAATTAAAACATTGAGTAATAAGTAAATATTGAATGCTAACTAATGAGTTTTGTGTAAGAGGGAAGTTTTGGGAAAAATATCCCCACACTCATTCACCCCCACTCTAAGTGTGGTAGGTGTGTCCAACAAAAATTGACATGAAGGAGATTGGTAGGTTGCATGGGATACCTAAGGCAATTGTCTTAGAAAAAGATACAAAGTTTACTTCAAATTTTTTGAGGGGATTGTTTAAAGGATTTGGTACAGATATGAACTTTAGCACAACATACCATCCAGAGTCAGATGGGAAGATAGAGAGAGTCAACCAAGTAATTGAATACATGTTGAGAATGTATGTGATGGATAAGCCATCTAAGTGGGAAGATTACTTGCACTTGGTTGAGTTTTCCTATAATAATGGGTATCAAGCTTCATTGAAAATGAGCCCATTTGAAGCATTGTATGGTAGGAAATGCAATACTCTAGTGAGTTGGGACAACCTAATAGAGAGAGTGATACTTGGGTTATAATTTATCAAGGATATGGAAGACCAGATGGTTAGAATTAAGAAAAATTTGAAGGCAGCTCAAGATAGACAAAAAAATTATGCAGATAAGAATAGGACAACTATAGAATTTAAAGTGGGGGAGCATGTGCTTTTAAAAGTGAATCCCAAGAAAAGTTCTTTGAATTTGGGTAGTTTTACAAAGCTAGTAGCCAAATTATGTGGTCCATTTGAGATATTGGATAGAATAGGGGCAGTTGCATACATGCTTGCATTTATTGCTTCCATGAATGTGCATAATGTATTTCATGTCTCTTTGCTAAACAAATATGTACATGAACCTAACCATGATATTGATTTCCATCTGATTCAGGTAGAGACAAAGGAAGGATTTCAGGTCCAACCAATGTGAATATTGGACAGAAAAGTCAAAATGCTTCAGAATCGAGTCATAGAGTTGGTAAAAGTATAGTGGTCCTGCTACGGTCATGAGGATGCTACTTGGGAGCATGAATATGCCATGCGGTTATAGTACCCACAACTTTTTGAATAAATTTTGAAATTTTTATTTTTGTTTTGTATATGCACTAAGGACAATGCCAAAATAAGGGGGGGGGGAATGTGATACCTTTGTTTTGAGCCTTGTATTAGATAATGTATTTTGTTAATGAAAGGTCAGACTGCCCAGCCAATTAAAATAGGCCAATGTGCCTAGGAAATGTAATTTTTTTTTATCATTATTAATAATAAATACATCATTGGCTGCTAGACAAAAAATGACAAGAGTTATAGGGGGCTATGATCCACAAGAGAGGGGGATTGAGGGGCTAAGTATTTATTTTATATTTTATTTACCCATTTTTTTTTAATGGATAATAACAACTACATGAGCTTCTTGGGGGGGAGGCCATGTGGTTTGTTAATTCCAAGAAATACATAAACCCATGTTTGGTTTGTCGTGGGGGTTGGTTCTTCTACACTGACTCACTCATTATTCATTGTTCACACATTTAATTTTGTTCTCTCTCCACTCATTCTTTCACCCACTCATCTTTCCTCATTTGTTTTTTGTCTTTGGAAAAAGAAAGGAATTGTTGAAGAGGATCCATGGTTTTCTTGGTTGTAAATATTACTGGTGTATTCCAACCATGAATTAATGCCTTCATGTCCGAATGCTTTGGACTGTGTTTATTTTTTCTCACAACTATGAATCTTGAGATTCGTAGCGTGGAGATTCTTGACCAGATGCACTGGAGTGCTAAAAGGAGATGGACAACCCGAGGGACTACTTGGCAGAGAAGGGGATCCATTCTCTTGGGTTGTGTAGGCTAGGTAGAAGAGAGTCGATTTACTTTGGGTTCTTATGGATGCTGGAAATCTTGTGAGAGATTGAGTGCTAACTGGTTTGGGAAGCCGAGTGACACTTTGGAACCATCCTTGTGGATTCATAGCCCTGGCTCGGGGGTGACATTCTTGTTGAGACTTGGAACAACAATGTCTATGGTTGGGTGGAATGTCCTTGGTATGCAACCAGTTGGTGATTTGTTTCATGAAAGATAAGTGTTCTATGCCATGGTTTTATTTACTTGTGTATTTTTTCCACTGTGTATATATTTATCTATGAAATTTGTATCTATAATATGAATTCTTGTTGGTTATTGTTGTGCATGACATATGTCTCATTTCTTTATGTTTTAGCATGAATATTTAAATCTACATGTGAATATTTCATGCATCTTTATTCATTAAAATTTGATCAGAATTGCTTGAAGTAGCATGCCTGGCCTATGGATGGCTCCGTACGTTACAATTTGTCTAGATCAACATGATGGATGATCCACTCCAAAATCTCAACACATGGAAATATGGGTGTCTTGGATGCTACCAGATACAATGGAGACTGCTTGATGTCCTGGAAAACCTGGTCATCTAATCCACTAACCTTCGATTCACTCTGAGGCCTGAATTATTGGAAATCCTCATAATGAATTTTGTTATACATGTCCATATAGGAAGGCATAATCACCTTGGAATCCATACCATTATCTGTGGCTTTGAAAAATGGGGTCTGACTTGGAGGCTTATTTTGCGACATTTTGACCACCGACTCTACCTTGGGGGAAAACTCTAGCCTTTTCACTACCAAACTTGACACCTCTCCAACTTTCTCATTTCCTCATTTTGGGGTCTTGGTTGACCTATGGTTTATTGGCCACCTTGGAAGCATTTTTTCTCTACAATATATAAAAGATTAGCTCAGTATCTCCCCTACCATAAGTTTCAAATAAACTACGATAAATACATGTGTGCCACATTTCTTCCCAAGTCCAATACTCACTAGTTACATATTTGTGATAACACAACACAACTTTAGTTGCTTAGCGATAGGAAATCAACTGTCGGTTGATGAATAAATATAAACATTTCTATTAAAACATGATATCATCCAAATGTATTCGAATAAATAATAGTTATCCCTCACCTCCACAATCATCATTTTTTTTTTACAATGGATCTATGGGAGATACTCATTAATTCCATTCATCGCCTATGCCATATATTGTAATAAAAGTGACAATTAGACCAACAACATGAAATAATGTTGGAGTTTTTTATTGGAATATTTACATGACTGTGGATTGGTGTGCGACAATCTGCAATCAAGGGTTGGTCATTCAATATGCTTGAAGTTTTGAAACAAACACGTGTCTAAATATTTGATCCAATTTAAATGATAGGAGACATTAGTTTTTTCCACATGTGATTTGACCTAGGGCCAACGTGGCAACTTTTAGTAAGCCCAAAACATATGGACGCCTGCGGGTGGAGGGTTTCGAGATGGATGGTCTTGATGAATTCGGGGATCCTCAGAAAGACCAAATGGACGGTTCAGACTATTTATCATAAGTTGTCAAATGGGGAATTGGTCAGAAGTAGGATGTGTGTCTAAATATAGGTTTAGTGTTTTCTCATGGTCTGCATGTTTCCCTATGTTCACTCCCGAGTGCCAATTTCCGATGTTACTCGAGAATTGACATTTATTTTTTTGAATCATCGATAAGTGTTTTATCAATCGACCTTGATGAAACATGATGTTAATCAACTTTGGTATACTTACAAGAAAGAAAATGCTTTCCCCTCAGGGAGTTGGTATCCTTTACGGTCATTTCCCGATGTTGATCAATGCCGACATTCTCGAGACTGTGCCGCACTTTTGACACACGAATTGAACTCAGCGATGCCCAATATTGATCAGTTTAAACATTCCCAAGCATGTGCTACACCTTTTGACATGCATATTGTTTCATCCAATGTCCAATATTAATTGGCGTCGATGCTTCAGAGAAATTCCCATTGTGTGTCAAATGTATTGTTTTCCTTGAGTAGTGGATTTGACAGTCTTTCCTAAGAAAACCACCAAGTGTTTTTCTTTTTTTGACCTCATTGGAAAGACATGCAACTTTGGTTTTATTTGAAATTATATTTATTTGTAGATGCAATTCAAACTGTGTAAATCAATGAGAAATTTGGAAAAATAGTATAAGTGCAACTCATTTTGAACCAAAGGAAACCCAAAAAAAAAATGCAAGCGACAAAAATAGAAAGTGGTACCCAAAAAAATGAAAATTTTAAGGGTGTTCTTGAGTGCTCAACACAAGTCAAGGAGGATAAAATTCTTGTAGAGGATCCTTCATATACTATATATCAATAGATGGTTTTTGAATAATATTCAACATTTATTTGAAAAGGTGTAGAAGAAGGAAGGAAAGGCTCAACAAGACCATTCCAATCAAAGGAAATACTTTGAGCACCTGGAGGGAGCATGCTCAAGGTGAGTTGGATGCCCCCTTTTTCAAAAGGTTATGAAAAAGAAATGAAGAAAACATGTCGTGTACACACATCACTCTCTGAAAGAGGAGTCGTATCAAACAAATATTGCATCAGTGCAACCAATTCATAAACCAATGGTTGAGTAGGTTGTTAAGGAAGAATGGGTGGTTTTGGAGTGGAGGGGAATTCAACCACGGACCAATCTATGTTTATCTATGGAATAAGAGGACATAATTGAGTAAGGTAATATCCTTTGTAAATTTTACTAGGGAACTTAGGATTATTTATTTCTCATCTAGAATTATCAACATTGTCAATTCCCCCAGCATGACTTGCAGCGATTGGTTGCTTCCCCTGAACATGACTTACAACGATTTTTCTCTCTCCCGCAACATGACTTGCAGTGGCTAGTTTCTTATAACTAGTATGACTAGTAGTGACTAGTGATATGAATCTAACATGAATCACAATTGTTGGTGATGTATCACTTTGTCATTTATTCTTTTTCTTATTCTTCCTCTTTTTATCCCTTTTATACTCCTAGTTACGAGGATATGAACTTGCGCCAAAAGAGGAAGGAGGAGAAATATATTTCACTAGAAATGAATTTTTCAGAAGTATTTGGAACATGTAGAATGGTCACTAACCAAAATGGTAGCCCTGTACATCAGACATAAATATTCAAGATGACCATCAAAAGGTAACCAATGTTTCCAAAAGAAGGAAAAGCACAAGAGTACACTTTGGGAAGGGTCTCTTTTTTGGAATTCATATAAAACAATTTGGCACATGACTGGAATCATATGAAAAGAATGTATTGGTAGGATATGGTAGAAATGATCCCCCATGGATAACTTCTCCCGGTTACATTGGTGCCCCCAGAATCATAAAAAACACTAAGGGGTAGGACCAAAACCAAGGTTAATATTCCAAACAAAAGGAAAACCTCCATTTGGTATCATCGAGATACCTATAGTGTTACCAAAAATAGATGGGAATCCACTTTCTATAGTAATACCAAGGCCTAGGACCCCACTAAAAATAGGTGTGGGAACTTGTGATGATGCAATGGGTGTACTAAAATTAGGTGTAGTCATGGAAGGAGGATGTTGGTGACAACATCCCCTATATTGAATGACTAAATGTCAAAGACATATATATGTGGGTACCCATCCCACAGTAGAATGGTTTTTTAAGCAAGAATAAAACAATAACCTATGGCCAACTAGACATAAAATTCACCACAAAGAACACCCATAGAAAATATAAGCCAATAAAACGAAAACCAATGGATAAAAGGGGCCTTTCAAAACCGAACCCTTCGAGATAAATCAAGTCCCAAAAATGTAGGCTAGTGAAAGTGTGAGGAAAAGTTATAGTAACCCTAACATGAAAACCCTTATCAGTGAAAGTACCTTCATGAGTATAGGCACCCTTCGAGGGACTGAAGCATAGGTTTGATATCTATCACGGGTACTACAAGCACTTCCAACTTGTATTAATGCATGTATGTACCTAAGACAAGCCACTAAGGTTACCACTTCAAAACATAATGGTCAGGTGAATAGTTGTAGCTCAGACCACATGCATGGGAAGGGTAGCTAATCCCTAAGTCTCAAGAAGTGTTACCTATCAGGGAGGCATGACACTTCTAAAAGCCTAGTAAGTGTAGTAGTCCAAGTAGTCTAACAAACACCAAGTAGGGAAAATTTTAGGGGTTATATATTGCCCATGGGAAAATTTTCTATGTTTTTTTCTAAAAAAATGATTTCCCAATTTCCATTTTTATTAAGAGTGATTTGCTCAAGTTTTATAGAATAAAATTATTTTACCTTTAAAATAACAGAAATTTGATATAATATATATATATAATCTTATAAAGTTGAATAGTTTTACAAAAATATCACCAAACATTTTATAGTTTTCATATTAAGGACTGGTAATATTTTCCAAGGTTTCTACATACTAAGTTAACTTTACATCCTTAAAATTATCCCTGACACCAAGACATGTGGAGAGGGGATATCATTCTACTTTCCTTAATACGACCTATTGATTTAGTCATGTGTTAGGGGATATTTATGGCATAGTTGTTGCAAAAATGGATTTTACACTCATTAATGACTTCTAAGTGTGGTCTCATGTCCTTGGAGAATTAAGTGTCCAACCCTGCACCAAGGCCCTAAATCCTACTCTATGTTGGTTTGCTGTAACAATAAAAGTCTTATAATTTTTAGATAAAAAGTTGATTCTTTTTAATGCTATTACTTATGCAAAGGTAGTGTAATAAAATTAGATGTTGTTTGTGACAATTTTCAAGTCCAAAAGATATGAAAATACATACAAAAAATATGTAATTTTCATTTTCGATCAATGCTATGTAGAGGAAAGGAAGAACTTTCACTTTTCATGTTTTATTTTTAAATCAAAAATAAAAAACCTCGTAACCTCTCGATAAAATATCACAAATTACCAAGTGAATGAATATACACTGTAATCTCTAACTCAAACATGCATGACATGAAATAATATTTTTTCCTTGTTTTTTGATAAAGACAAAAGAAAACAAGAGATGTAAAAGCAAAACAGACCAGCAAATCAGGAAGGTATTCAAATCATATCAATAAGAAAACAAAGTATACAATTTAAATATGCAAGATATAAGCAATCAAAATCTTGTGTCCAAGGTTAAGACTCTAATAATGTAAATATTTCAAACAGTGAAGTTTTCACAATAAACCTATCTAAAAGAAAAATCACACAAATCTTGCAAGAGAGAGAAGCAATGTAGTCTGATAGAAGCAATGTGCCAATCCTAGGGAGTACATGTGACAATTATTGATATTATGGTAGCTGCATAGGTATTAACCTGCACGTTTAATCCTGATAAGAATAGGATATTCCAGGAAGCAAGAAAAACCCTAAAGCATTGAGCATAACCCTAGAAGACAATTTGCCTAAATGAAATATTTAATATTGCGTTTTGAGCCTCGAGAATGAGAAGTTGACCCAGATAGCTAAGGAGGGGAAGTATAAATATAGGACGCCAGAGCTCATTTGACACACATAGCTTGTAATTGCATCAATTTAGTTGTGCACAAGTCTGGAGAGTAGTTGCAACTGCAACTACTGCAACTTGTATTTTCGGTTTCAATCTTGGACTCTCTCTAGGTTATGGTTTGGAATTTATTCTTGGTATGCTAACTCTGGAGAGTGATACACTACCTTGATTGGATATTAGACCTAGGGTTTTCTTCCAGAATTATTCTCTATCAAGGTTAAGGTGCTCGGGGGTGGTTTCGGTCTATGGTTGGGTGACAATATTTCTATATTGTTTATGGTTAAACGAGCACACCTATTATTTATAACAGGTTATGGGCCCACACTATCTTCGAACAATCTAACTGCTGGAAAATAGATTGGGAGTATTTGCTTAGTTATAGTTGCAGTTGCAATCAAAGTTTTTGTTGCCGCAATGAAACCTGAACCCTCTTGTTGAGGCACCTTAAGTGAATATATTGACCTAAATTCTAGATAGCCTAGTGTGGATTAACCTAACACACCTCTTGGTACTCTCAGTAAGCTAAGATGTTAATTTTTAGTTTTTGGTCAAATTCAAAGATTGACCAAGTCAAAAAAGTCATGACTTACTCTATGAAGTTAGAAAACAAGTTAGAAGGGGCTTCTAACTTCAAATCATGGAAGACAAGGATTGAACTCATCCTTGCCAAGAATAAAGTGTTGGATATCATGAAATTAAAGATCATGGAACCACAGTTTGAAGAAGGAAAAGAGAAGGAACCTCAGAATGTTGCAATTATGGAGAAGTTCAAGGACAATGGAATCAATTTCATGAGTACCATAGTGGAATCTGTAAAACACCACTTGATACCCTACATCTCTCATATTGACTCATCTAAAAATATGTACGATGCCCTAACTAACCTCTTCTCAGTCAGAAACATTGGACAAGTAATGAGTCTGAAGAATGACATCTGTGACATGAAAATGAATGATGATGATAGCACAAGATCATACCTTGTGAGAATATCTCAATTAAAGCAACAACTACAAGCCATTGAAGAAATCATTTTAGAGAAGGAACTTGTAAATATAGTACTCAATGGCCATCCAAAGACATGGGATGCATTTTTTGCAAGCATGAACATAAGAAAGGAGTATCCCACATTTGAAGAACTTTGGAATTTTTGTGCACAAGAAGAATCAAGGATTCACACAAAAGAGAAATTCCAAAGGAAAGATGATGATCAAGCCTACACAACAAAGTTCAAGAAATTCAGGAATAAAAAGAAGTTTGACTCAAGGAAGAAACCAAATCAAGAGAAAGATATGTCAAAAATATAATGATTCAACTGTCGAAAATATGGTCAATACAAGAATCATTGTCCCAAGTTAAAGAAAATGAAGGAAACACACGAAGCATCAGTTGTCGAAGAAAGGGAACCCTCAAAGAAGTCCAAGAAGGATAAAACAAACTTCTTCTTCTAAGTCAAGGTAACAATATTCTTCATAATTCTAGTACATACCATGTTTACATAGTTTTTGTACATATCTTGCATATCTATTTCTTAGAGGATGAGATGTTCAAGTGAAATAATACCTATAGAGGAATAACAATATAAGGATTGTTATCACGATGACTACAAGTCAAGCAATACACATGAAAAGATGAAGTACATAGACAATCCTTGGTAAAGATTCCCGTGGAAGCTATTACATAAGTAACAACTGCAGGATAAGCTTAAATCATAATCAAACTTGAAGAAACCCAGAAGAATTCAAAACAGAAAGAAGTCATCAATCAAGAGAAAATTAGAAAAAAACTTGTGACACTTTGCAAAAGGCAATAAGGATGCAGATGAAAGTGTGGAATCTCTTAGATGGAGGGAGTTGATTATATAATTCCAAAAGAAGATCATGCATTCATTCATGACACAAATATTAGGAGGTATATAATCCTAAATGATATGATCCACTAAGGGTTATGAAGTATATTTCCATGTTCCAATTGAAAGTAGCAGCCATGATAGGCAACATGTGTTCAATTTGACTCTAGAAGAAGTTTTCTTCCAAAAGAAGCCTTAAAGTATCATTGGTTTTCCATCTACATCCATGATTATATGATGAAAGAAAGAATTTGGAATCTTCAAGGAATATAGAATAACCCATGGATCCAAGAGCTAAAGAGAGACATGAGGAAGAACATGAAGATTCCAAGAAAGAACGAAAATCAAGAACAACTAGTTATTATACCGAGAATCACAAGACTACCAGTTTGGTTTGAACCCACTAAGGACCAATCAAGTAGAAGAAATGGTATTTATGATAAAGAACAATGTATGTAAGACAATGTGAAAAATACTTATGAATGGAAGCATTGAAAGATTTAGATGTTCTTCCAGAAGGAGGGAGAAGACTATGACAACAACTTGTTCCAGTAAACCAGATATACCTCTTGTAGTATCCATGGATTGGAATTTACATGTAAAATACTTCCCAATAAAGGAAGTGAGAAAGAATCTTATACCAGAAAAAGACCCATGTATGAAGATATAAAAAGAACTTGTATGGATTCAAATAAATTGATGCAGAGTATCTCATATACAATAGAAAAGTGGTGAAAACTTTCTATGATAGAGATAATGTATCGGAATAGTTACTCAAAAGTCTGGGATGATGGATTGCTAATCCATGGAAAACTCTCTTGATGACAAAGAAGTGCTACTTGGATATGTTTCAGTTTGATTCTTGACACAATATCATGAGCGAATAGGAAACATAAGTGTTGAATTCTACCATGATATATTGTAATGATCATATCTATATGAAGCCTTGAGAGAAAACTAGTGTTCCATTATAGACCAAAGTACATTGTGATAAAGCATTATACTTCCCATGATGAAGTCCAAGAAAGAGAAGTGGTTCTCCAAATATATGTCCACATATGAGTATATAGCAGATATTTTGGTAAAGCTTATGTTCAAGATGAAAAGTTTGTGTACTTAAGAAACAAGTTGGGGCTCGTGAAGATGAATTCCTTATTGAAAAAGGAAGAGATTAATCTCAGGTTGGGAGGGAGCACTAATGTGTTATTGAAATATGGACAATCAATTTTCAGTTCAAAAAATGGTCCAGGATGAGCAGTTCCTTTCCAGTTTGGAAAGTGGTTTGAGATTTATGATGGACAGACATTTTCCAATTCATAAAATGGTCCAGATCAGACAATCATTTTCGTAATGAAAATGATTTGATATATTGTTGATGTACCATAGAAAGTGATTCCCCTTTGTGGCTAGTGTGGGGGAATGTTCTATTGGAGGATTGGTTGTTGTCATTGATGTCAACCCTAGTCATGGGTTTTGGACCACAAGATTGATGAAGGTATTTGGACATGAAGGACAATGCACCTACAGATAAAACACCCATGGGTGGATAGTATACATCATGTTGTTTCCAGTGGTGTGCGTCACATCACGTGGATCCTCATGGTTGAGGAGAAATCAAATTTTGAATATGACAAAGTGAATTGAAGAAGGAAGTACATGTAGGCCCTGAAGATAATTAAAGAAAAGAATTACAAAATAAGAAAGTGTCAGGTCGGCCCTAATGTTAAAAGGAAGTGAAATAATGGTATAAATAAATATCATTATACATTCATTTGATACACAAGTCAAATTTCATAGGAAATCAGAAGTAAAGAAGGCCAGATTTTAAGGGAGAATGAAGTCTTTTGGTGATGTGTTCTAAGGTATGTTATTTTTAGTTCATGTTACCATTTTCACTATAATTTTTTTTATAGAATGATTCAGATGGTGAAATTACTATGGTATTGATAAGACATATCAAGGTACCTATGGTAAACGTTTTAGCTCTTGATTCTCTATAATTATGGAGATACACTCTATGGAAGATAGGGTTTTTGACTAGTCCTAAAGGTAGTCAATAAACATGTGTTCCAGGTAAAAAAAACATAACCTCTTCATAGATAATCCAAATTAAGTGGGACACATTTCATTGGAAATAGTATGGACTGTAGTTTATTTTGTGAGAGTTTCAGAATTGGATGTTAAATATTGAGTGCAGGGCATTCTGTACAAGTTAGCTTTCTTGAATAAATCAGAATTGAATAAAATCTACCATTCTTTCTATAACTTCTTTTTTGGGAGGATTAAAGGAGTGAAACTTGGAGGAGTTTCAGAGAATACATTGTTTAATATTATCTACAGTATCTGATTATTCCAAGAATTGAAGAATTACAGAAGTTGAAGAAGTCTCAGGAATCATTATTAGGCTCTATGTGATGGTTGGTTGATGGTGATGATTTAATGTAACATTTTATTATCTCCAATATATTCTTGGGTGGAAGGAAGGGGAAAGGATGGAGAGGTCAACCCCATCTTGATATTAGAGGATTATATCTTCCTCTTGGAAGTTTATCCCTCCCTTTATATTTGGAAGATGTAGCTACCTTTGGAAGTCATTACTTCCCTTGCCCAATAACTATTGATTATTTCTCATATATTGCGCATGGTGTATTGTGGTGTATTGATGTAACCCTTATACTATTGTTCATTGATCATTGGATAAAATTGAAGGGTTTAAGTATAAGTTGAAAATGTTTTTAAATTCTACTTGATACCGATTCACCCCCCTCTCAATATCAACATGTTCTAGGAAATTCATTCTTCTTGGTAGTCACTCTGAGTAGTGGTGGCCAATTAGAATGGTATGCCTCGTCAGACAATCATTCTTTTGAAGTTCACAGTTGTGAGCAGTTTCGAAGAATGATATGTTTTAGAGGTTGGTGTAGGATAGTCATTTCCAATAGGAAATGGTCTGGATAGTCATTCCTTGGGGCATACTCGTTCTCTCCAAGTTTCACTATTATTAGTGTCGTAGGAATGGCTCATTTAGGTGAATGGTCTAGATTCATCAATCAGGTACAATAACTCCCTAGGGAAGACTCATTCTCTCCAGGTTGCACTACAAATAGTGTCGAAGGAATGGCCCAGTTAGGTGAATGGTCCATCCTCATAAATCAGGGACACTTATTCTTCTATGTTTGAGAAGAATAGCCCAGATATCCCTTGGTTGATGTTTTATATTCTGAGGGAATATTCTCTTACAGATCTCATAGATGTGAGTGGAAGACTGGCCCAAATGACTCAGTTTATATCATTATATTATTTTATGTAGGTTGATATCAAATGATATGACTGCTATGGAGACTGTATGTCTCTGGACAGTAGATGTTGTTGGAATGTTTACAGTTGGGATTAAGCTTGTCATTGATGGAAAGAACAACGATGGAAAATATTATAGTGAAGTGGCGAAATCACAAGAAGATATAGGCCGTAGGATCTGGGGTATCTACGAAGGCTCAATAGCCGTTAGCTATGGTGAAGCTGCAAGGTGGATAATTCCAAGAGTCATCCAACTCCCCAAAACTGTGAAGGAATCCTGGCTGTCCATCGGGGATAGTCATGGACCATTGATCAAGAGGATGCATGGCGGAATATCATCATGTCGCTGACTTGAAATTCAAAGGAACGGGGTTCCCTAAATTCTAGAATTCGCGATATGCGAAATCGCAAAATAATCTCAACCGTTAGATTGAGGCCAAATATGGACTGTTGATCAGGCACAACAAAGGCTCATGGAGTTGCGAAGTATCGATAAAATCTTGACCGTTGATCCAAGAGGGACACATGGAAGAAGATCAGAGCATGTGAAAGCTCCATCTTAGAGTTTCATGTATCGTGACTTGGAGTGACGAAAACCTCCATCACAAGAATCGCGAGATGTGAACTCACGATAAGATCTGGACCATCAAATCACCAAGGGTTCTGGACCATTGATCTAAGCTCCATCTCGGAGCTTCACCTATCGTGACATGGAGTGACAAGAACCTCGATCTAAGGAACCACGAGATGTAAATTCATGATAAGATCTCGACCGTCAATTCAATAAGAACATGGATCGTCGACCTGAGCTCCATCTCAGAGTTTCACCAATCGCGACTTGGAGTGACGAGAACCTCCATCTAAGGAACAATGAGATGTGAGATTGCGATAAGATCTGGACCATCAAATATATGGAGATTTCAATCGTCGATCAGAGTCAATGAATTTTATAAACTTGCAAAATATGAAGTGCCTTTTTGGCACAGCCTATGGTCACCGCCAGTGGTCACGAGAAGGGAAGGAGTCAGTTCAGATAAGCTCCATTTTGGGGTTTCAGGGATCACGACTTGGAGAGTCGAGATGCCTCATCTCCAGATTCACGAAATGAAAAATCACGAAAGCACTTTATGCATAACAGGTGGTCTCAGCCGATGGTCACACCATCGAAGATCTGAAGAGAAGAGTATGTGTAGACAAGATTCCTTTCAGTGTTTCGGGGATCGCGACTTGGAAAGTCAAGAAACTTCACAATGGAATTAATGAAAAGACAAAATGCGAAATCATGAAAAGCATGTTATGAATAAGCACTTGGTCATAGACATGGTCATATAAAGGAAGGATCCAACGCAAAAAATCTTCGTTTCAAAGTTTCGAAACTCATGACATGGAGACTCGAGATGTCTCATCATAGAATCTCTGAATTGTGAAAGTGAGAAACGGGTAAATAACACAAGAAATCATTAGAGTTAATCCAATGATGGAGGTGAACATGAGCACGATCGGAGGGCTAATGTTGATCCTCATAGTGTAACTGCTAGAAACCATTGATGGTTTCTACCAGAGGATGCAAAGAGACTTTTGTGTGATTTCTAGAGGAGCTGAAGAGTTACATGGAATCTGCCAGTGGAATGAAGACGATTCATGGAGGAAATTGACAGCTGGATGAAGGTTTGAGCTTGTAAATGAAATAGAAAGGATGAGCTCAACTGTAACAGAGAAGACGAAGAGTCTCAACTGCCAGAGAGAAAAAGTAATCTTGGCATAACACCTAGTGATGATAGACACAGGGGTTGAACTGCCAGAGAAGCTAAAGAGTCGCGATGATGATCACTCAGAGCACTTGAGATGTGGAGGAGATTGGCACGGTATGAGCATGTAGAGGAATGGAAAATATTGCATTCACAAGATGCACAGAAGCTATATATACACAGTACAGAGAATAGATGTGGTTGTTGTTGGAGTTGTTGTGGTTGCTATTGTTGAAGGTGATTCATGCGTGAAGGATGAGGGAAGTGCAGTAGCTGAATTGAACAGAAGAGGAACTGTGTAGTAAATGGACATGGCACATAGAGCATAAAAGGAAGAAGAACAGACAGTGCAAGTCAGGTGTGTAGGAAGGCAGTGAGGCAGACAGAGCAACAAAATGCAGTAGAACAATGATGAGACTGGTAAGCTATTATTGAACACTATATCACTGTAATAGGTTTTAGTATTTCATATTCATAATCCAAGGTGGTAGGGAGGTGCTAGGGAGGACTGTTGTCCTCAGAGGTTCAAGTGGGTGCTTGAACACAGGGAGTTGTAGCTTCCTTCTAGTCGGTGCTAGAGAAAACAGGGAGTTGGTGCTTCCTTCTAGTTGGTGCTAGAGAAACCAGGGTGTTGGTGCTTCCTTCTAGTGGGTGCTAGAGAAAAACAGAGAGTTGGTGCTCTCAACAAGTTGCAGCTTGCAAAACAGAGGTTGTAGCCTCACAATGAGTTGGTGATCATATGTATGATAATTTAAAGAATGTAAATAATACTTATCATATAAAGAAGAAGAGGTTTTTACCTTGTATGGGTTTCCTTGGGAAATATTTGTCTCTGTGTTTCTCATATATGTGATTGATGCTAAAAATTCCATTGTTTATTTCCCTACTTTATTGTGATCATCATTGAGTGCCTTACAAATATTTTAAAAGAAGCATAATCATTTAATCTCGATGACAACTGATTCACCCCCCCACTCAGTTGTCCAACAATTGGTATCAGAGCCAACCCCTTTTATCTAAGGGTGGATCCTAGAGCTTAAACATGTCAAGCCATGAAGGAAATTCAACCAATATGGCCCCTCTGTTCAATGGAACAAACTTTGCCTTTTGGAAAGATAGAATGAGAACCTACATAATGTCGTTAGGTGCAGATGTATGGGATGTGGTAGATATTGGTTATGTAAAGCCAGTTGTGCTAGCTAATAAGGATGACAAACTAGAATTTAGCTTCAACGCTAAGGCTATGAATGCTATCTTGAGTGGGCTTGTAGAAGCAGAATTCGTAAAAGTTATGCACCTAGGAACTGCCAAAGAAATGTGGGACAAACTCATTAGCAGTTATGAGGGTAATGAGAAGGTAAAGGATGCAAAGCTTAAAACCTACATAATATAGTTTGAACAGTTGAATATGAAGGAAGATGAAACTGTTGGAAAATACTTTCTGAGAGTAGAAGAGATGGTAAATGCAATGAAGGCACTTGGTGAAACAATTGATGAACCTTCTTTAGTTCAGAAAATCTTGAGATCTCTCCCAGATAGGTTCAACCCAAAGGTCTCTGCTATAGAAGAATTTAATGATCTAAAAACCTTGGAGTTTTATCAACTGCTAGGAACATTGACTGCATATGAAATGATAATAGTTAAAGATAAACCCACCTCCAGAGAAGCATCATTTAAATCAGACAAGAATGAGGACTCTTAGCCAGATGAAATTGAAGAAAAATTTGTGAAGAGACTAAAGAAGGGATCAGACAAATACAAAGGTAAACTGCCTTTCAAATGTTTCAACTATGGTAGGATAGCAAATAAATGTCCCCACAAAGGAAAGGATCAAACATGTGATGATGAGGAGAAGTACAAATATATAAATTTCTTTAAAGAGAAAAACTTTAAGAAGAAAAGTCTGTGCGTAAACAATGATGATGATCCTTCAGATGATAAATAAAATGACTCCTCTATTGAAGATAAACTAAATGACTTCATACTTATGGACAAAGAGGATTATGATAATAAAATCATAGGGAGTGGTGAAGAAGAAGTTGTGGTTGACATGGAAGGAGAATTGATTAGTGCACTGGAAGAGATTGACAGGCTAAGAATCAAGAACATAAAGCAAAGAAAATTGTTAATACAGTTCGAGAAAGATAGTAAAGAACCTGATGAAGACCTTGTCTTACTAAAAGTATAATTGGAAGAGGCAAAGAAAATTGAAGAGATTCTAAAACAACAGCTATCAGAAAAGAATGCAAGATGTGAAGCATTAGAACAAGAAGTAGTGAAAACAAGGAAAGAAATGGAGAAGTTTCAATCCTTGTATAATCAGAATATGTCGAGTATCAAAGCCTCAGAAGGATTGGTCACCATTCTGAATCAACAAAGGAATCCAAATCTGAAAACTGGCTTGGGTTATGAAGAGGGATCAAGCAGTGGTAAGCCAGGAAATGAAGAACCCATCAAGTTTGTCAAAAGTAAAACCAATGACAATAACAAACCTGCAGAAACAAAGGAAGACAATCAGCCGCCCAGGTCAAGTAAGGTAAAAGATGCCAGATCTGAATTTGTAGAACAAATAAGTAATGTGCTCACTGCTGAAAGACGTCATCATCCTGGAAGAAATCGATTTGCTCAAAGAAGATAACCATTTTCCAGGTACAAAGAATTTTTCTATGGCTATTGTTACTACTATGCTAACTTTGGTCACAAAGTTGTAAATTGTTCCTTAAGACTTAGATATGAGCAATTAAGATTTCAAAGGAATAAATACTTGCCACAATAAAGAATGATGCAGCCAAGTAAAAATTCTTCACTGATTGCCAATTGCCAAATTAAGTCCAGGGATATGCAACTAAAGAGGTCAAGAAATAATTAACAATCAATGAGTAGACAACGCTGCACCAATAAGTTTGACCTGTTGAACAATGAGATTGAATGCTACATCTATCATAACTATGGACACAAATCTATAGACTTTCGTCTAAGGGAATATGAACCAGATTCCAAATCCCCTACTGAAAATGTTAAGTTTTGGAAGAAGAAGGAAAGTGACAAGTGTGGATTAGTGTTGTCCACTCAAAGAAGAACGAATCCTTGGTATATAGATAGTGGATGCTCCAAACACATGACGGGAGACAAAGGCAAGTTTCTATCTCTAATTTAAAGCAAATCAGGAAATGTAACCTTTGGAAATGATGCTCTAGGGAACATAAAGGGCAAAGGGATGGTGAGCTTAGGTAATGGAAAAGGAAAAGCCCAAGATTTTCTCCTTGTAGATGGGCTAAAACATAATCTTCTTAGTGTAAGTCAAATGTGTGACAGAGGATGTGAAGTGGTGTTCACATCTAAGGACTGCAAGATAAAATCTGTAACCTCAGGACAAGTGGTGGCCAAGGGCATAAAGACAGAAAAAAATGTATATGTGCTGAAAGAAAATAGAGAAGAATGTCATCTAAGAAGACATGATGAAAGCTGGTTATGGCGTAGGAGACTTGGACATCTAAAATTTGACCACTTAATCAAACTCAAAAAACTCGAGGCAGTAAAAGATCTTTCAAGGATATCAAAGCCCCAAGATTCAATGTGTAAACCCTGCCAAGTAGGGAAGCAAAACATGACACAATTTAAGTCCAAGAGTTTTACTTCAACTAAAAAACCACTCCAACTAGTTCATATGGATTTATGTGGACCATCAAGATAAGAAGGTACAGGGAAAGAAAACTACTTCATGCTGATTATCGATGATTACTCCAGACTTACTTGGGTTGCCTTTATCAAAGAAAATGCTGAAGCATTTGAGAAGTTTAAAATATTTAAGGCTTTAACTGAGACTCAAACAGGGAAGAGGTTAAAGGCAGTAAGATCAGACCAGGGAGGAGATTTTATTTCAAGAGACTTCAAGGAATTCTGCGATGAGCATGGGATCAAGAGAGAATACACAATCCCAAGAACTCCACAACAAAATGGAGTAGTTGAGAGGCAAAAAAAACCAGTGTAGGAAATGGCCAGATCAATGATGAATGAGAAGAACATTGGTCAAACCTACTGGGTAGAAGCAATACACACAACAATCCATGTTCTTAACAAAGCCCACCTCAGACCACAAAGTGACAAGACACCTTATGAACTGTGGTTTGGAAGACTTGCTTCAATTAAACACTTCAAAGTCTTTGGGAGTAAATGCTATATAAAGAATAATGATGAAAACCTTGGCAAATATGATGACAGGGATGATGAAGGTATCTTCTTAGGGTATGCTACAAACAGTAAAGGATACAGATGCTATAATAAGAGGCTGCATAAAATGGTTGACTGTATTGATGTAAAAGTTGATGAAGGAATCTCAGCAAGAGAGATGTACATAAATGAGTCTTCTACAAAAGACAGAGCTGAAGCTGATGATAAATAGGTCCAGGAATCAGAAAATGAAGACTCTGAATCAGATCAAGACTCGGACACTCAAACAGACTCAAATCAATAGTCAACTTCAAATTCCTTTTCCAGAATCATTCAAAGGAATCATCTTGCTAGTCAGATAATTGGAGAAAAAGACAAAGGCGTACAAACCAGGAGAAAGCTAATCAAAACCACCGAACAATATCATATAGCTTTCATATCCATGCTGGAACCCAAGAATTTCAATGAAGCCAACAAAGATGATCACTGGGTTAAAGAAATGAATGGTGAACTTGATCAGATTGAGAAAAACAATACGTGGGAGATGGTTCAAAGACCTGAAGGTAAAAACGTCATTGGCTCCAAATGGATCTTTAAGAATAAGTTGAATGAGCAAGGACAAATTATCAGGAACAAAGAAAGGTT